>CAUJRU010001817.1:0-112365 GCA_963277665.1 Viscum album
GGACTATCCAAGATGGGATAGATGATTCTTTCATCCAACAATTTAATCACCTTTTTCTTTACAACTTATTTCATGGGGGGCTTCAGGTGCCTCTGTGGTTGCCGAGATTGCTTGGCACCTTCTTTAAGTAGCACTTTATTGGTGAAAATGTTAGGGCTGATACCTTTCAAATCAGCAACTATCCACCCAATAGTGAGCTTCCGCTATTTCAGGACCTGGAGAAGTGCATCTTCCTACTCCTATGACAGTTCTGCGTTAAGTATAACATGAAATGTTTGATGGTCTCCCAAATACTCATAATTTAGAGAAGATGGAAGAGGATTCAGTTCTAGTTCAGGCTCCTTTAAAATCAAAGGCACAAGTGGTTGCACCTTGTCCCAATCCAAACTATCAAGAAAAACTGCACGTTTCCAATAGTGGTCGCCCTAGCCTTCTAGGAATTTCAAGTCTTCTAGATCTTCTTCAAATAGAATTTCTGGAATGATAAATTTATCTAAATTTAAAGAACATACTAGGTTATCATATTTTTCACTCAAACTATCATCCACAGTGGTTATTGCATAACAGTTCTCATGCTCTGATAATGATGCATGCTTGATGGACTTGTTAAAATTGTGGGAGACTCTCTTGTCTCCTACCCGAAAAATTAGTTACCCTTGGTGCACATCGAAAGTACCATCCCAGTGGCCAGGAAAGTTCTTCCTAGTATGAGAGGTGCCTCCTGGTCATCCTCCATGTTGAGGATGATTAAATATACAGAAAGTATTATCCTACCCACCTTGACCAACACGTCCACTAGTATCTCCTTTAAATATTTGATGGATTGTTCAGCAAGTTTAAGGGATACTCTGGTAGGATTCAAATCATTAAGACCTATATTTTTAAAAAATCTGAGGGGCATGAGGTTCACACTAGCCCCTCAGTCATAGAGGGACTTCCCAAACTCACATGGTCCAATAGTATATAGAATGGTAAAGCTACCTGGATCCTAGAGTTTGGGAGGAATGTAATGTTGGATGACTACAGAACACTCCTTGGTGAGGGAAGTGGTGCCCAAATCCTCCATCTTTCTTCTATTGGAGAGTATTTCCTCTAGGAATTTGGCATACGTGGGCATCTACGTCAATGCCTCTGCAAATGGGATATTTATGTGCAACTTCTTAAACACGTCCATGAATTTTCTGAACTGGTGGTCCATCTTTCTCTGCTTCAATCTCTTTGGGAAATGTAAGGCAGTCTCAAAGGGTTTTACAACCTCCTTTCCTTTATTCTGTGAGGTCTCCTTCCATGGGCCTTTGGATGAGGAGGGGGTTTGAATTTGTACCTTCTTTATCAACAGGAGGTGTGGGTGCACCTGGCTGTGCTGGTTTCTGTTGTGGTATCTCCTTTCCACTTCGAAGCATGATGGCATGGGCTTCCTCCCTCGAGTTATTCTCAATGTTACCCGGTAGTGTATCAGGTTTCCTTCCTGAGAGTTGGTTTTCCAATTGTCCAATTTGGTTCTCTAAGCCTCGAATAGAAGCCTCTTTATTCTGAAATCTATTTTCAGCAGTAGATATAAATTTGGTCATGAGATCCTCTAACCTTGAGGTGTTCTCCTGCTGAGGTGGTTGTTGAGCTGGTGGAGGTGGTGGTTGTCGCGGCTGTTGTGGGTGAGGGTTTTGATTCCCTTGTTGTTGATAAGAGACCTATTGGGGTTGTTTCTACCTCTGGTACTATTTTTGATCAGGAGGATGGTTGTAGTCGGGTGGTCGTTGGGGTGAAAGATTCTGCTGTTGTTGGCCCCAGCCTGTGTTCTGTCGATCACACCATGCCAGGTTTTGGTACTGCTGGTAATGGTTTGGCCCTCGATTTTGGGCAATATAACATACCACGCTTGTTGAAGGGCCTCCATCAGAACCCGAGAATTCTCCCAGGATGTGGTTATCACCACATTCGCTACATGTCGGATGGTTTTTTCATGTACTTGAGATGTTACCTTCAGATTAAGTGAATTTATATTTTTGGACACAACGTCCAACTAGGAAGCAAGCATAGTATTTGCATCAATGTTACACATACCTCATTTCTGGGTGCCCCGCTCAAAATTCCACCGGAAGTTGTTGGCAGACATGTCTTCCAGTAGTTCGAAAAGTTATTTAGGGGATTTTCTCATTACCATGCCTTCGGCAGCAGCATCCACCATGGACTTTGTATTCGTTGTCAACCCTCCATAGAAGTTTTGGACCTACATCCAAAGTGGAAGTCTGTGGTGTGGGCATTTTTGCAACATCTCCTTGAAGTTTTCCCATGATTTGTACAGTGACTCGGTATTATACTGCTGAAAGTTGTGGATTTTGTTCTGTAGAGTCACCATCTTTGAGGGTGGGAAGTATTTAGACAGGAACGCCTGGGCTAGATCTTCCCAGGTGAGGATGGATCGTTGTGGAAAACCTTTAATCCAGTCTTTTGCCTTATCCATTAGAGAGAAGGGAAAGAGGTGAAGAAAAACAGTGTCTGTGGACACTCCGTGGTAGCAGAACGTGTCACAGACCTCCAGAAAATTAGAGATATGGGCATTGGGATTCTCACTGGGCAAGCCACCGAACTGAACAGTGTTCTGGATTAGCTGGATGGTAGCAAGCTTGATCTCAAAGTGTTGGTCCTACACTGGTGGACGAACGATGCCCGTGTCAGCTCCATGGATAGATGGAAGGCCGTACTCCATGAGAGTACGGCGTGGAGGTGGATGTTGAGCGAGTGGAGCTGGCATGTATTGTTTTTCTTGAGGGCGAAGTACGGCCCATGACCTTGGTTGAAAAATGGCATCCACCCCGGTTGGAATTGTTGGAGTTATTTCATGCCATACCCTGAAGCAAGTGGAGAAAGTTGGTTCCAGTTGTCATCCGGACCTAATTGTTGTGCATCTCCTTATACAATAGCTGGATTTCATTTCTCATTCTACGCTAGTGGATTGTTTTGGTTATGATCAGTCATAAGTGCTCGTTGGTGCCTCAAGAGTGTCCGTTCAATCTCTAGGTCAATCCGGAAAAACCCTAACGACTCAGTGTTCTTGGAATGTGTGAGGTAGCCTCTCATACACCTAAATACCTGCACGATATGAAACACCCCAAATGTAAATAAGGAAAAATAAAGATAAAAAGAAATGAGATTAGAAAAGAGATTTTTTTGAATTTTTTATTTTTATTTTCAATAAAATTTGATACAACCTAAATGAAAAAAAGAATAAAATTAACTTTTATTTCACTCCCTAGAAACAACTCCAAAATTTGGAAAGTCATTTCGCTGAAGGTATATTATCGGTGTCCCAAATTATTTTTACCCTAACAAGTATAGCACCAGTAATGGGTTGATCCATAGGTAACAAGAAGTTATTTTTATCTTGTTTAACATAGTTTTTATTTTTGTTTTAGTGAAGTTTACTGAATTTAGAGTCGATTGTTGTTGATTGAATAAAAAGAACAATTTGTTTTATGTTTCTTTCAACAAATTACTTAACAGAATAAGTAAATACAGGAAAATTGATTTTGATATAGATAAAGAGAGACGTGCATTGGGTTATGGATTAATGATAAGTTGTTTAGTAAATCAAATTGCTTATGAGGTTGTGTTGTTCATAATAACCCAACACTCTGGGTTTCAATTTGTAATGATGTTTCATTGGTCTGGTAAAATTTTATTTAGAGATGAATAAAATAACTCCTTGGTTCAGTAGTCAGTGTTTCACAGTTCTTTATTTGCGTTAGTCTATTTTGAGTCGACAAATACTTCCAATGTTCATGGAATTATTCATTGTCATTCTTCTTTTAAATCCCTAAAAATTATGCCCTTGATCTGGTTCAGAATTTTCATTGATAATTAAAAGTGATTTAAGAAGAATAAAAATAGATTAAAAGGAACAAACACATTAATAACATCTAATTTAAATTAAAACTCTTCAACTTTCACAACCCCAACACACTGGGTATTTAGTTACATGTATAGAAAATGATAAACACAAAGCTCATGATACCTGATGAGATCATTCTTGGAACTTCAAGGAGGGAATGATACTTTGGTAGACAGAAGAAAAAAAGTAGTATGGTGGTAGATCTTCACTCCTTTGGACCTTCAACCTTTTCTCCACACTTTATCTCCACACACCACCCCTCAAACTGGAAACCAAGGCCACCTTTTATAGAAAATATAAATACATGGTGTGTACTTTTCTCAACGCGCTTTTTCATTTGTTTTCTCCGCCAGTAGGTGGCCTAACACGCTGTCTTTTGACTTGGAACACAGCGCCTCCTGGTAGGTAGCTATACACAGAATGTAGCACTGTCACACATGGCGTATCGTCCCATTTCTCAGCCACAAACCTCTTCTAGAAAGGTATAAACGGCATGTATAAGTTTAACATGGTGTGTCCCCTTTATCTGGCCACATGGGCGTGTAGACTTCTTCTCATCCACCAACTACTTCTAGAATGGTGTACACAGCGTGTAAAGTGTGAACACAGCGTGTACCGAATTATAATTACTTGGGAATGTACTTGCCCTGGTCAATCTGTGTATGAGTCTGGATGTACACTGCGTGTAAATAAGTACATGCCGTGTAGTCTATAAATTTTTCTCAGTCTCCCCCATTTTGTGTATTTGGCCATAAAACTCCTAAAAATGAACAAGATCACCAAAATAAAAGTATTTTTCACTAAGCAATAGGTATTTTCTAAAAACTTGTTTTTATTTTTCAATAGAGCATGTGGTATACACAAATCGTGTGCATCATATACCTCATCCACCTTTGTTGGGTCAACCCAATGATGATCAAATGGATTATCCTACTAAACCATAACTTCCTGATCCAATCATAGATGATGAATAGAATCCATTCCTAAAAAATAATGAGAAGACCTAAGTAATGTATCATGGACTTGAAAATGGGTTTATTAATTTAATTCATTTCATTTCCCTATAATAACCCAATTCAAACATGGACACAAACAATCATGATTAATGTACCTCTCCTAGCTCTCTACCCTAAAAATAGTTCCAACTCACTTGGTCATTACATAATCTCAAATTATATGTTATGGGTCATAGGGGGACTAAAATCTCGGGTCCTAGCTAGTATCCTTGTCCTATATCATGCACCATGATCAACTAGAACCATTTCCCTACCAACCCATGTAAACCCCACAGTTTCTAACTCCAAACTCCATCCTATATCTCAACCAAAACCTTTGATACCACTCTATCATGATCCCCTCACTCCAAATAATCTGTAATGAATGAAGAGAGGTAGTGACCCCTGAGTCTCACCTCTTGTAGGCCCTAGGTTGGTGACTAGAACCAATGGTATAAAAACACATATATATGGGAGTTATTACCATATATAATAAAATAGGATCAGGATATAGGATAAAAAATCACCAAACAACTCCAACACATATATATAAAGGTAAACCAAAAAACATCCTATAATTTATGAATTAAAATAAACAAATATAGTAAAGTCTCCAATATAAAGTACCAAAAGAAAATTATTATAGTAGCGACTCAATCAAAGCTCCAAAACCAAACTAGTAATGTCCAACTCAGTCCCCAAAGTCCTCCTAGAAAATTTAAAATAGTTTTCTATACATAGGGTGAGAATAAAATTATACTTGGTAAGGACATAGCCAAGGTCTCAAGTGCCCATGTGAAAAGAGCACTCTAATGCACCAGTGAATGCAGAGAAGAACCAATAAGAAACTATATGGGTCATCTAACCAAACCTAGCCTCACCATGGATCACTCACTAAATCACGCATACAATATAGTAATATATCATCAAGATCATAACAAAATAAGGTTCCCTATAGTTTCTTCCATATTTTTTTTCTCTCATTCCCCAACATTGAACATCTTGTGCTCCCATCCTTTCAAAGCATATCACATCACATCACAGTGCATACCATCCATATTTGATGTGGGTCAGGACACATCCTTACCAACTGCTCCCTTGCAAGGACTAGAATCTTGTACTACCATTATGTATCATCACATCACATCTCACCCAAATACACTAGGACCAACACATCATGTCTCTCTTGAAAAAATAGGGGGAATCACACCACATCTTATCACATAACCATGGAAGTGGGGTATCATGAATGTAATGGTCATTAACCTCATACCAGCATCCTACCATAAATGACCCCCACTATATATCATGTCTTATAATAACCTCATCACATCACATGTCACATAAAAATACCTAGATTTTCAATACCTAGATTTTTAATATACATATCACCTGAAGACACTTAGGCACATCAACCACAATAATCAAATCATCAAGAACATGAGAAAACTCCCCAAACCCATCAATTTAAATTATCCTAATTAATTATCATTATTATTCCAACTCTTAATATCCACCTAAAGGAAATAAAAATCATGAAATATGAATAAATATCACATAAAATGGAGTGAATGAGGATCCCCCGCCTCGAAGAATCTTTCTTGATTCATTATGCACCATAGGGTGAAGAAGAAATGGCTTGAAAACCACAAATGCACACAAAACACCACAATCAACATGAAATTAACCAATGGGTTTTCAAAATATCACTCAATAAGTATTCCAAGAAAAAAACACCACCGTATTGGATCTATGAGGGAAGAAAAAAAATGAGATTGTAGTGATAAAATGAATAATTTACCATAAATCACTAACTGGAAACTACCAAAACCTATTGATCATTATGAGGGAGGATGGGTAGGAAAGTATCCAAAAATTTATTAGGGTTCATCTAGAAAAATAGATATAGAGATAGTAATGGATGAATGATAAAATAATCAAATCAAAAAGATACATAAACAAGCTATAACTCACCCAACTTATTACATAAACCACACTTTTAGGCCATCAGTTATAGGGGTCTATGGATTACAAGATGTAAATCCAACCTTTAGGTTATAAACTCATTTTCTTATGAAAAACATACATCCATGGGATTTAAAATATGTACCCCATAAATTTTACTTTTATAGTATAAACCCATTTTGTGACCACTCTTATGCCATGTAGAAGTTGTAAAATAGCTAGCCACAGAAGCCATAAACCACAATATTACACCGAAAATTCCTCTTTATGGAATAAAAAACCTACTACAATTCATTTGTAGCTACAAAAACACTGAACCTCCTCTAGCCTCCTATAACCACCTCCAATACATAAAAATGGAAAGTAATAGGTTAGGAAGGCATGGACCATTACAAGATAAATCTTGGATAATCTAATCCTATTAAATTATTACTCCTCATTCTTGATAACCCTAGTTTTAAATAACCTTGATTAGATTGATGAAGAAACATTGTTAAATTTTTTTAAAAATGTTTCTTCTTCTAGTTTTAAATTTTAATTACTTGTATCATTCATACGATACTTTAGATCCTAGATATCATATTCCTACCTCATATATATTCCCAAAACCTTTAAGAATATCGATTAAACAATCTCTAAAATCAATCATATTGTTCGAACATTTACATTGATGACAATAGGATAAATTCCTTAGCTATAAAAAAGCATTTTTTATTCTCCCCTTAAATAATATTATATAATTAAACAAGTCATAAACCTTGTGTATTAAAAATACTCATCTCATTTCATTCAAACAATTATTGTTTACATGACCTTATCAAGAGATAAATAACATCTTATGATGAGTTTATCCAGACATGAAGTGTCCAGAATATAAATACAATAGCTCCTTTTATCCATTACTTGAAAAAATATCAATTTTCCATTCTTTTCATCTTCTAACCTTTTGTGTGTTTAAACACTTTGTAAAACATATATTTGATAACATATATCCGTTAGAATAATATAATGTATTTCTATAACCAATAAATTTTTATGAAAACCTTTAGTCTAATTGTGCCACCAATATATTTAATTATATTTAATATCATTTTTCATACCTAATCATATTGAGTATATGAGACTAAAATTAATTAAATCATTTATGTACCCAATCATATTGAGTACAAGAGTGGAGACTAAAATTTCTTTGGTCATTATTGCATCTAAAACATTTGAAATTTTAAATAAATCACTCTACTTCCATAAGCATCTAGATTCACATGTTGAACAATTTCAACACTTGGTTACTCATAAAGGAACTATTCTAACACATAGATTTTTATCCTTAATAACTTTTATTAAATCACCAATCATGCTTAATAACTTTTATTATGTTAGAATTATTTGGAGTATCTTGCATTAATATTCTTCTTTTTAGGATTGATCTCAAAGTTTAGTTTGATGATGATGATGTTATTCATATACAAAATAATCTTTTATTAGATGAGTATCATGTTTTTTTAACCATTTAATTATTAAATTTACTCCCACTAAAATGATGAACCATTTTAAATTTCATCATATCTTTTAATAGGACAAAATACATATTTTACTAATCAATGAGTCCACTATAGAGTTAATCCCACCACTTAGTTATTTAGGTAGGGAATCATCCCAATCATATCATATATGAATCTTGTATAGTCAAGTGACCACCCCTTTTTCTAATCCCTCAAATCTATTCCTATGGTATCCTAACTGTTGGGGATTCCTAGCTATTTTAACCCATTGAAAATTCCAAAAACAATCTAACACCAAATAATCAAGGGGATCCCAGTTAATCACAAAACTACCTAACAAGAAATTCTATTGTCACTTATTACTTTCATTCCTTACACAAGATATTCTAGGGGAACCCTGTTAATCGGGGAACTACCAAGTTGGATGATTGAGGTCTTGAAAAGTACCTCTTTGGAAGGAATCTAATACTTATTATTTTAAGGGGATTTAATCACAACATATTATCTCATGTTATTCCTTTAATATATACATGCTTCAAGTAATTTTTTTTGGAATAATATTTCCTTCTCCAAATCAATAGTTCTAACAATATTGATTTGTAATTCTTTACATAACCCAAAATATTGTGTTGGTCACCATAAATTAGAAGTTAAACATATTCATACATATCTAAATACATAATATGTATAAGTTACATGAACACTTCATGTAAATTAATATAGTTATATGAGATTTAAAATATCTATATAAATAAGACTAGAGTGCTAGATAGCCAACCCCATTAACCATCCAAGACAATGTAAAAGCCTCCAATTGGATAGGTAGTCCAACCCCAAGTCCCACTACCCAAGGATACTTTACTCAAGTGATAATTCAACTCATCATAACTCTAAAACCTGATTTTAATAAACTATACTCAAAAACAAAATTCAAGTTCATAACATTAATTATATACTGATTTCAAGGTGGATAAAAAACTAAATTCAGTATCATACCAATCATGTAATGTAATGATCTATCTAAAAGTAGAAAAATATTTTAAACTTAGTCATAAAACATTAATCATATAAAAATTTTATAACTATGAATAAAATAGGGAATAAAATTTAAATAAATTAACAATTCAAATAGTTAAATATGTGATAAACATTTATGAATAATTAATGAATAAAATATAATTATAAACATTTTATAATTTTATCATTATATTATAGACATTCCATAAATATAAACATAAACATTTTATATTCTTTCCAAAATGAAAACTTTCATATTCAAAATTATATGAAATTTCTTTTTTAAATATATTATGTTTTATGAATTATAAAAAATTTACAATTCAATTGATATTATGTAAATATAATCTAATATAATTTACTTAACATTATTTTAACCATTAGAATATCATGCATCAAAAAAAATTATGTGGATTAAATAATATCAATATAGGGCTCCCTTTTGTTTTGAAAAATTAAAAATAATTAATTATGAAAAAATCATAATTTAAATATAAAAATTTTATATTTTATATTTATTTAATAATTTATAGTCCTTTATAAATTATTTGTTATGATTAATAAATAAAAAAAATATTTTTATATCATAGGTTGTGTCATATAATTTTTATAAAATATTTTTTTTTTAAAAACTAATATTTAAGGTTTGGGATTAAAATGTTGTATAAAAAATTAACTAATTATAAAAAATTTATAATTAATTAATTTATATAACTTTTATGAATTAAAATATCACAAAGTACCTTTTATAATGATTTATAAATACTTTATAAACCATTAAAGTGATTTTTTTTGCTAAAATCAATATTTAACACATTTCTGTTTACCCGTACACAAGGATCCTTTCCTATATATAGTTAAGAGTGGTTACCTTTACACAAACCTTCTACATAAGTTTAATCCCAAAAAATCAAAATAACATAAGGGTAAAACCCCCCATGACCTATATGTAGTATCCTTGTGTAAATGTAAACTATATTTTAACTTCATATAGACCCATCTGCATAAGAGTGAAGTGGTATGACCCTTACATTTACTACTCTGCATAAGGTTATTTTTCAAATGACCCTTACAAACCTACGCTTCATGTAAGGGTGAGTTACGAGTTTCCTTTACTTAACCCTTTAAAACATAACTACCTTTATGCATAAGGTTAAGTACTATCTCACACTTACATAAATGTGAAATTTATCATTGCATCAAGGTAGATTTCATTATCCCTTACTCATGCTTAAAAACTGCTATATAACCTTTATGCAGCAAACATTATGTCACTTTTGGAAATCCATGATTACCATTACGTGAACCCCTTCACATAAAGTTAAGTCATTGGTTACCTTTATGTGATCACTCATGTAAAGTTAACACCCTATTTACCCTTATGAAACTTATCTACATAAGGGTAATTCATTGGTTGCCTTTACATAGCCTTTCTACGTAAGGGTAAACCATTTTTCAGATTTTTGAAAAACATGAAAATTGATGGTTTCTTTCCATTTTAATCATTTAAATGAAAGTTTTCTGTCATCTAAATCATGGGAAGCATTTGATACCAATGAAGGGTTTCTTTAGAGTCTAATAGCCCTTATCAGATCATGTAAAAGTAGTTTAAACCCTTGTCCAAGGATCTCCCATGTAAAATAATATGAAACTACGTATAAATTTGAAATGAAGAAATATTATAAATTTTTACCATTCATAAAATATGCATCTTATACCCTTAATCTTTGTTTAATATGTTTGATGTGGGTCATTAAAGTGAAAAAAACAAATTATTTCCACCTACATAGTGTATTCACAAGCTAATATAAATCATTAAATGTTTGAGCGAGATCTTATCTTCGTCCATGGCCTATTAGATCCTTAGGTGCAAAGGAAGAAGATGAAAATATCTTTTAGGTATCTGGGAGTTACAACCAAGCATGAATAAATATAAAAAATTCCACTGGTGGTTTATATATAAAATAAAGGACACTCTTTAATTGTTGTCTCATTTATTTATTTTTAAAGGCTGGATATGAAACCTCATTTTTATTATTAAAGAAAAAAACTCTTTTTTATAGGGTAGAGGGAGACCCATTACAAAGCCCGAAGGCCCAAGACCAAGTGGTCTAAAGACAAGACCTAAAAGCCCATTTTTTGGCTTAAATGGCCCTTTGGTGAATAGTACTGCTAAAGTAACTAGGCTACTATAGTACCTACTAGAGTACCTCCACTGCTATAGTTCCTACTATAGTATCCTCTACCACTATAGTGTCACCACTGCTATAGTTCTGCCACTACTACAGTGCCCTGCTGCAGCGCTGCTACATTACTCGAGAATTCCTCCCCTACCCAGATTTGTTCTTGGGTCTTTCGGATACCAAGCAGGAGTCTCTAATAAATTCACTCATCATATGAATGTATAACCTACTATACATTTCATATCAGGATATAGTTTCTAAATAAATGATAGATTAGGTGGAAGAAGTTTCAGGTGCATAGCCAATACTTCCAACATAGGTGGTATAGGATAATATACCTTAATATACATGAAAATAAATATTTTCATGCAATCCCTAATATCATATATATATATATACACACATATATAAGACTTTATGGAATATATCTTATTAGTTCATACCTCTTCCCTATCTCCATGTCCCTTCATCATCAATCATGCCTTATCGCACTAGAACATACTCCCCCTCTAGTGGATTACCAAGCAATAATGATCCAACTATCACCATGATGCCAAATATATACATCCATATTCCAAGCATTTAGAATCAACTAGGCATAGTAAATAATGAACAAACATATCACACAATCCATAGGTCTCACAGGATACTCATGACCACCATATGCATAATCAAAAGAATACTATATCACATAATGGTTCTAATGACTATGTATGCATGCACACACATGGAAATAAACTTTTTACAATGTCCCTATGTGGTAAGGACTTTCTACCTCAAGTGCATTGATTCCAATTTCTAAGAGCCATCACCAAACCACATCTATAAACCAAAAATCCCTAAAATAAATCCCAACTCACTAAAGTTGGAATTCAAGAATAAGGATTCAAGCGGAGAAAATCACAAGGCCTTATAAATAGATTAACTTTCCCAATGAGATCCACCACCATTGGTAGATTTAGATCTATTCGGGAAAATGATGGAAATTCTCTTGATCTGGCATCTTATCCATCAATAAATCATGAAATCCTTATTAGATCACAATATAATTCAAATATTTATCTATAAAATCTTGGATCTAAGATTATTACTAATGAAAGGAGAGTATATCTAGAAGAAATGTGAAGAACAAAGTAAAAATATCCTTGACCTTGAATTCAGACGATCCAAAGATTCTAGATCCACTAGAATTAAAGTTCAAAGGGAGAGGAATCGCCAATAACATCCATTGGTATCGCTAAGTTTGAGATACCTAGGAATAGGTGAAATAATGAAGGTTTTTGAGGATATTTTATATTTAAAAACAAATTTTTAGATTAATTAAGGCGTGTACAGTTTGGTCACACGGTTTACTAAACTATGCACTAACCATGAAAGGCTCACTTCCTCTTATGATAAATCACACAGTTTGGCTATATTTTTTGGTATACTGTGTCTCAACCATTATTTTTGACTCTATCCTGAGTCACACGATTTCCTAGGTAAATTCATGCAGTTATCTCTAACTTTGAGATGATTGTGCACCACTTAATGTCCCTCTCCAATAATCCAAATGGTTTCCTAGGGATAACTGCATTGTTTTATGAAATTGTGTACCCCCATAAAAGCCTCTAAAACTATTTAAAACCATCCAAAATCCAACTAGGAATTCACCCAAGAAAAACATAACTCAAAAACACTTAAAGAGGGGTCAAAAGAAAGGCGTAATGTACCTGAGTAATCTGATTCACTGCATCACATGTCTACCATCTCCCTAAGTAGTAAGGAAAAAATAAAAGCCTTGATATGTTCAGTGATATGAGTATATAAAGTCTCTAATACATTCTTTGATATCATGAATGCCTCCCCATATATTAATAGCTTCTGACTAGAAGTAGGGGTCTAGGGTAGTACTATGGGGAGACTACACCCTCATATCATAATGTGAAATGATAGGAAAGAAATGAAACATCATTTATAACATAACCAATGTTAATAGAAGCAATTAGAATATCCATAAATAAATAATAAATAAATGTGAAAGAAAACAGCCATACGGACTCAACATCTAACCACCCAGTAGGCCAGTCACATTCACAAAATAAATAAAGGAATAAAAAGACATTGGGGCGCTACTATATCCCTGAGTCATACCTCTATCCCAGTCTTTATGATTGTGATCTATCTCACCCAATCATGCAACACATGACATATTCCCAACTTAAACCTCAAATTGTTGAGGTCTTCTCAGGTACCGAAGTGCCATGGACTCCTGATTAGTCACTATAAAAAATCATTTAGTCGTGTTTATGAGCCATGTTTTCAAAAAATGTGGTTGAATCTTAATTTAGCTGTGTTTTTTATCCATGTTTTAAAATGTATTTAATTATATATGTTTTAAAGCATCATTAATTTAGTCATGTTTTAAAATTCTACTAATTAGCTGAATTTTAAAACATCACTCATTTTTTCATGTTTTACAGTGTTGATAATTTAACCACTTTTTAAAACGTCACTAATTTGCCAAATTTTATAATGTCTCTAATTTAGCCACATTTTAAAACATGGCTAATATGATGAATTTATATTTTATGTGTGTTTTAAATGTGACCAACATTAAATTACGAATTAAAATATATTTTATGTATATATATTTATAATATTATTACAATTACTTAATATTAACTAAATTTTTTTAAAAATATATATTTAATAATATAATAAATTACTAATTTTATATATAATATATATATGTATATATATACACATACAATTAAATATATATATATATATGTTTGTATGTATATGTGTGTGTATGTGTGTTAATTTATAATATATATATATATATATATTAAATTACATATATAAATATATATATATATATATGTGCAAGTAATTATCTAAATTAACCATGTTATATTATATTAGTTGCTTGGGATATAATTACATCAAACACACACACACACACCACACACACACATGCCTGAAAGGCGGGTCATAACCCCCACCCCAAGGGATAACCCACCCAACTACCCACTTTATTACATATTATATATTTGGCTCGAAGGACCAGTGGGCATGTAACTCATTGCATGGCCCTTAGGCCCAAAACTTTTGGCTCATGGCCCATTCTGTGAATAGTACTACTGCAGCACCCACTGTTACAGTGCCTGTTGTTACTACTGAAACAGTTCCCTCCTCCGCTATAGTGTAAATATAACACGCACACACACATAGAGAGAGATATACACAAACACATATACATACATACATACAAACTCATAGATATATAAGTTGAAACATAACTATGATTAATTAATAATAACTATGTAAATGATCATTATTAATATATATATATACACCTTAATTTTCATATATAGATAGAGAGAGATTAATTTATATATATATATACTAAAAATAATAACTTAAATGATCGTTAATGTATAAATTAATATATACACAGACACACACACACATATGTGTGTGTGTCTCTATATATATATATTTATTTATAAGTATATTTATATTAATTTATACATAAACAAACAATAGTTAGAAAAAATATTATAATTAATTAATAATTACTGAATAAATGGTCATTAACGTGTGTGTGTGTGTGTGTATTTATAAGTTCATTTATAATATATATATATATATATATATATATATATTAATTTATATATATAAATATATATTAATAATAAAAAAAATAAACGATCATTAATGTATAAATTAATATTATATACGTAAATTTATAAATATATTTATGAATTTATAAGTATATTTATTTATCAATTTACAAACACACACACACACACACACATATATATATATACATATAAATTACTATTAATATACTTATATACTTATAAATTGATTTATATATTAGTATAAAGATATATAGATATAAGTGTATTACCATATTAATTAATTTATAAATATAACCATATTAATATAATAATTAATATATAAATTTATATGTATAATTGTATTAACACGTATATGCATATAATAATATACGTTTATTATATTACTATACCTATACATACATGCATACATTCATATATATACCTAAGGAAGCATTCTAGTGTTTAATATATATCAATGATTGATTAATAGGGATATTAATTTGCATATATTAGTTTGCACTTGCACACACATGTGTGTGTGTATTGATGTGTGTGTGTGTGTGTATCAATGTGTGTGTCTATGTCTATATGTATGTATGTATGTATGTATATGTATAAGTATATATATATATATGTATATGTGTATGTATACTTGTACATATGTACATATGTATATATGTATGTATTAAGTCCTATATATATGTATATATACTAATATATTAGTTTATATATAAGTTCGTGTAGATTAATAGATGAATTTATATATAATTTTTTAAATAGGAATTTATATATAAATTTATAAATATGAATAAATATATATGTATAAATATAAGTATGTATATAACATAGTATAAAATTTTGGATAGAAATAGGCACCCAGGTGAGTGGTCAGGGTGCCCCCCTTCTTTCCCCATAGATCGGGTTCGAATCCCATGCCATAAAAATTAAGTCTCTTATGTGACCTGCATGTAGGGGACTTTTCAATGGTTAAGGTGGCATGGGTCACAAGTAGGACACGACAGAGGATGTTGGGTTGGGGTGGCTCTAGAGGTGGTAGGTGAGGAGTAGTATTACAATGGTGAAAGGCAGTGGGGGTGTATCGAGCGGTAGTGTGTGGGTACAACGATGGTGGTGCGGTGGTGGGTGGTTGAAATGATTTTTTTAAAAAATATATATATATTTGAAAAAAATTACATTTAAAAAAATAAATATGAAAATTTATTAAAATATAGAAATAAAAAACTATTGAAATTTGTATTTCTTATAAATGTAGGTAAATGTAGCATAGGTAAATGACTTACCAATTATCGGTGACGGGAAGTTGGAATGGTTTTTTTAAAAATATATATATATATATAATTGAAAAAAATGACATTTAAAAAAATGTAAATGAAAAATTATTAAAATACAAAAATAAAAATTACCCACATTTTCATGAAATGTGGGTAATTGGTGAGTCATTTACCTATGTTTTATTTACCTATATTTATAAATAATGCAAGTAAATGGTGTGTGGGTAATTAACCATGTTTATAAACACAACTAATTCAATGAAATTTATAAACACAACTATTTAGTGACTTTTATAAATGTGGATAAATTACTAATGTTTATAAACACAGCTAAATTGCTAGAACACCATTTCTTAAAAAAATTATGAAATGTCAGTAAATGGTTTACACATGTTTATAAAGGTTTCTAAACACAAAAAAAATGTGACTAAATTCAATTTTTCTTATAATGATGGTGTAAGTACAACTCATAAGGGAACCACCAACATTGTCCCGTATATAACCAGTAAATGTAGTGTTCACATGTGATATACTTAAAATGTAAATAATAAATTGCAAAATAATAAATAAATATAGACTATTGATTCTCAGTTTCTTCCATTGAACCTGGGATCAACCCAAACCTGCTTCATCCAGTGTTAGGGTGTCTCTGAGAACGTCACAAAACTATGCCTACAAATATCATATTGGTCTTAAGAAACAACTCCAAGGTGACCCAAATCTATGGGTGTGATCTACATACAATATCAGAGCAAGTGTATCCTCTCGACTCTGAGGATCGAATCCAAGGTAGAAAAAATCATGGTATCACATCTCCAAATCCATGGAATCCGAAATCATGATATCTCAACTCCAATCCACGACATCCCAAATCACAGTACTCCCATATCTAATCCACGGAATCCAAAATCATGGTATCTCATATCCAATCCATGGTATCCAAAATCATGGTACTCCCAACTCCAATCCATATAATCCTAAATCTTGGTACTCCCGGCTCCAATACATGGCAGTCCAAATAGTGTTTCTCCTAGATCCATTCCATGTAAACCCAAATCATGGTATCCCAGTTCCAATCCACGGTATCCCAAATCATTGTACACCTGAATCCAATCCATGTAATACCAAATCATGGTACTCATAACTCTAATTCATGGTACCCTAAATCATGTTAATCCCAACTCCAAATCTATGACATCAAAAATCATAATTTCTCGATAAACTATACATCCCACATTTCAGATCCTATAAGCATGTCCTATGAATCCCAAACCCAACTGGAAACTCAAGGGATTTCCTTACTGGGAATCATCCATCATCTAAGACCAAGGAGTGGATCTCCGTACTAGACACACATCATCTGAATCTAGAGGTTTGGTTCCCCCTATCTAATATCATACCATGGTAGACTATTTATCCCACTATACGAATCCAAGGAATGTATCCAAGGTATCCCAAACCATCTCTAAAAAAATCATGGTGGGAAAATATCCCACCCAATTCATCTCATATAATTCATCTCAATAAGGTCATCTATATTCTTGAAACCATATCATAAACCGGTGATGGAATCTCTATTGTATGACCTTCCATCATTATATCCATAACAAGATCAAATCATTAATTCAGGTTCTAAGGTGTCACTTATAGTTATCACTACCTATTTCTCATGTGTTCTCTCTCACTAGGGTCAACACGTCACTAGGGAACCCACTAGGGTCCCCTGGGTCTCATCATAGCTAGGAAACCCTTCCTAGGTTCACTTATATCAAAACATCTCATGTATAAACACCCATAACTTAGAGGTAATGGTTTCCCACAACATTTCCCTAACCACCACACAATCGCATGGGCCACACCAGTTTCTCCAAATAAGGGTCACATAAGAGAGATGTAATCAAGCCCATCCCATTGCCATATATCATATATAAATCCTCACACCCATCCAAAACATCAATCTCCTCATAATATTCCCACCTGGATGATCATGTCTTAGTAGGTAAGATACTTGCACCAAAGTAATCTTGACTAGCCTGAAGTCTTCTAGGCATCCCAAGGTTCTCACATGGAAACACCTTAATACATATATCCCAGTCCATCACTTGCCTCTACCATGAGTCCACTAAGGTCACCTCTCTCTAGGTCCGCTACATATCATTCATTTGTCTGTATTTATTTTACACCCCTTTGGTTCTAAGTTTCTTAGTGTATACTAACATAATCAAGGCATTGGTCATCGAGGTTCAAATCATCAAGCTAGTGCACAAGGGCTTTTCATAACCTTTGGTGCTTTGTTCAGTCCCTAGGAATTTAATTTTAGGTTGAAAAATTTATTTTAAATAAAATTTTAACCACCCTTCTTGGAGAAACCACATATCAAATTCCATAAAATAAATCATAATATAATAAATCACGTATGAGGGAACACCTAACACAACTAGAGATATTCCATTATAATTCCACAACCCGGAAACTCTTCCCAAGCCCATCTAATTCCATCCATCCAAATTCCATAACCATGAGGCCCTAACTCATACAAAATCAATAAAATTAATTAATTATAATAAAATTATAATTAATTAAAACAAATAAAATTAATTTTATACTTTAATTCAAAAAGGAATAAATGCCTAAAATATCATTAGGAACTCCCGTCACACTGAAGCCACAACCAAACCCTCATAAAAGGCCTAAAATATACTCCCGACAATAACCTAGGAAAAATCACTATCAATAAGAACCAAACCGATCACCAAATTAAATTAATTTTAGACATGAACTTAGAAAAATCCAAAGACAGATGCACCTCAACCGAAATGGAATGTGATGGCATAGAAATGTCATCTAAGGACTTCCCCCGCACAATCTGAGAAAAATCCCCATCCAAATAGGATGATTTTTCCATGATTCGATGGAATCTGAATTGAAACCCTAAATGAGGTAAACCAAATCATGATAAAATCAAGTGGAACCAAGAATAAAAAGAATATGAGGAAGAATCTTTCCTCTGATGCCATGAAAATTCCCCAAGAACCCATCCCAGATCAAGGGGAATAAGGAACGGAGGTAGGGGAGGCTCTAATAGAGATCCCTCCCCATGTGTGTCTATTAAACCTAAAATGATGGGGGTTGATCTCCCCTTTATTTATTAAAAAAAATTATTAACACCCTTTCACATTGTGAACACTTTATCCACAAAATTTAGTGACATGAACAATTGGTTCACACCTTGAGTGATCTTCCATTTTAGTCTGGTTACCCATCATTCCTCTGATGCTCTACTGAACCTCTAAGGAATCCAATGATCCTCAAACATTGTCCAATACCAACCTTTATGGTCTTTAAAATGCTCAAAACCCCATTCTAAATCCCGATTCAAAAAACTAACCATACACCAAATCAAAAACTCAAATTCCTTATAAATTTCATAACCTAAATGGACATAGGGTATTAAATCTGAATGCTGATGTCATCCATAAAATTTCTTAAAATATTTTCACAGTATTATACGATTGTTTATTTTTTAGAGAATTCTGATCTTTGTTTTTTCATTTTGATTTTAGTCCTAGGGTGATTAGCATAATTTATTATAATATTTCCCAAAGTTTGTATAAAAGGGATTCTCTAAGAGATTTTAGTTGTTAACCCATGCTTCATTTAACTACCAAAGACTACCAAGTTTTAGTTTCATTAGACCAATTTTGTGTTATATATTTTTGTGTGTGTATATATATATATATTCCCTAAAATCATTCACAATTAACTTTTTTATAGAGAATACTTATTTTTGTGTTTTTTATTATTACTAAAGTTGGGACCATTAGAAAAATTTCTTAAAATATTTCTTTAACATTTTCCAATTGATCCTTTCTAAAAAAATCCTAGATTTTTTATCATTATTTCTTATTATAGGGTTGTTAGATTAAATCCCTTACAATACTACTTTATTTTTTTTCCCATTTTCCTTTATTGTAATATAATTCTTGATATGTGGGTTTTTTGTTGTGTATAGTGATGTATCTATTATAAAAGTTATTTATCCGATTTAACAATATTGATTTGGATAAAAATAAGTATAGGGATTTGAATCAAATCCAAATCCATGTTTGATAATTTAAAAAAAAAGATATTTATATTTGGTCTAAATTGTTGAGTGTTTGAAATCTATTACGTGAAATCCATTACTGTGCCATGGAATTTGAAAATATTTATCTCAAAATTTAACACACACACATGCATTGTAAAACACAATGTCTATATAGGCATTGAATTTTTGGGAAATTCTGAATTTTTTTAATTGGTGAGGGGGTAGATTTTGAATCGAGCATCATAATCTAGTTTTGAGGGTTTAAGCGCCTCAAATTTATGTTTTTTAGTGAGTAATAGAGTTCAAGGGATTTCTCGTGGGATCAAGAGGGCCCTGGGAGTGGTCATGGTAGTTGTTGAAGCCTTAAATACAATAGTCCACTGGTCAGTCAGTGGTATGTATAGGAAATCTGGTGGGAGAATTAAAGGGTGAAAATGATACTTTTCCCTCTCATGTTTTTAGGGGGTATCCCCTCCCTTGTAAGGAACCATTCTTAAACATTGCATATTCTAGTATCTTTATTCTATAATTAACTCCTTATAATCTCGAAGATCTTTTTCAATTTTATAGTTTTAGATAATTCAGAAAAATTATTACATATTAAACCCATACATTACAAGTGGAAACTTCTATATAGTATCCATTTTTTCAACAAAACAATACTCTTTAAAATAAAACATTATTTTTTTCATGAAAAAACATCACTATTTCAACTTAACATATTCATTTCTCTTACCCATCCTTAATAATTGCAATGAAAATTTAAAAAATGTGGGAAGATCATACAAATATTTGTAAGGGACCTAAGAAGAAGAAATATTTTAGTCTAATGAAAAGCATGAAAACCCATGAAAATCATTTCACTAAAAAATAATTTTTATCAAAAAAGAGAATCATTTTTCCCTTAGAAATTATCATTATATTACCTTTTTAAATCAAATTATTTCCATTAGAACTCTTTATATAACATATAAAATTTATATAGGTGCCTTGGGACATCGTCAAATAACCCTTGTGAAATTGGAATAACCATACGGTCAACTTACAATATATTTCTCTAGAAAACTTACTCAATGAATTGGAGAGATATAATGGAGATCACCCTTCATATAAGTTATATTTGGATCACCCATTTTTCATGAGCTATAATGGGGATCAACCCTTTGTATAAGCTATATCGCGCTCACCTGTGATCTATAATGGGGCTCAACCCTTCAAAAATAATGTTCAAGGACCATATCATAAAAAAAAATACTTAAAAATAAATTAATATTCAATTTTTAATCAATAAAAACTCATTTATTTAGAATATAGATTTTTATGTGTCAATAAATTTTCATCTAGTAATTTTTGGATAAGTTTAGGTCACATTTTTATCTTTGATGTCCGGTTTTAACCCCTCGTTAACCCTTTTCAAACATACCGTGACAATAAATTTTTTTACCCTTTGAGGGTTAATATATTTACTATAAAATGATAATAAAACAATAAATAGACCATTTTTTATATTTTAAACAATATCATAATCACTTGGATTAATATAATATTTTTAATAATTTTATATCATTTAATAAAATATTATTTATTTTAAAATATAAAAAATGTCGATTTTTATAATTATTCATTACTTTGAATTTAATAATATAAATATAACACTTATAATTAAAAATAAATATTTTATTACATATATAAACTGTCAAGATCATCTATAAAATTCGTGGATTATAATAATTACTTAAAATTAGGTTTTTTAATTTTTCTAATATCATTTATTTGATTTATCCATAAATTAAATAATTGTTTCGATAGTGTTGTGTAAACATTTAAGGTAAATATTTCTTCACTAAAAATTAAAAATAAATTACCATGATGAAGATAAATATTTTATATTTAAAATTACTATTTATAGTTAATCATTTCCTCTGGATAACCCCATATTAAAAATGTTATAATTATTAAAAATATGAGTGGAGTATGTTTGACTTTCCATTGAATAAAATATTATAAAGGTCACAATCTCATCCAAGTGGATCTAAAAGTTCATAAATTAGACCCTTTTATGAATATGGATAAAAATTAATAATAAAATAAAGTTGGAAAAACTTTTATTATTATTTTATAATCCTTTTTATTTTATTTTTACCCTTGATAAACTGATTTTCCCTTCACCGTGATAACATAAATTACCAAGGTTACTATTTATATTGACCAAAAAATAAGAGGGATCTATTTAGTAAATTTAGACCTCCTGATTCCAAATATGAAATCCATTTTTCAAAATTCAAAACACAAAATTTTCATCACTTAATTTAAAATTTAACTGAAAAAATGCAACGAAAATGTTTTTTTTAGAAAAATGTCTTTTTTATGTATGAAATGTTTTTATACTAAATTCATGTTTAAAATTAATTTGAGAGACTAAAATTAGATTATTTATAATAAAAATTAACTAATTAAATTTTAAAGATAATCCAAAATATAATTTTTCTTTTTAAATTATTTAAATGAAAATGCAGTTTTCAATGAAAAGTAATATTTTCTATTTTTCATTAAAAATTCAAACTTTTTAGGAAATTATCAAAAATCCATCCAAAGATAATTTTTACATGCTGAATCCAAAAATGAAATTAATTTTTTAAAATAATTTTTCTAATATTTTCTATAAATTAATTATAATATTCACTCATAAAAAGCAAGAAAATCATATTTGAAGAAAATGTATTTTATGAAGAATAAAATGCATTTAAAAAAAATCAAGTAATTGTTTACAAATAATAATTAAAACATTAAAAATGAGTAAGAACATTATATATTTCATAATGTGGTTAATATTCATTCTTGTCAATTTAAGAACTATGTTATACTGATCACATTTAAATATTAGTATTTCATTGTTCATTTATGTTTGGTATTGTGTATCTTTTATGCTATCGAACATAGTATTTACTTTTAAAATCTCGCGATGTTACATCCCCCCCTTCAGAAATTTCATCCTCAAAATTTTAAATTATTCTTGGTAACTAGGGTTTGAATTCACAAAATACCTTTGTTGAAATCCCACATCATAATAAGGGTCAATAAAACATCCACTTAAAAAGTGAGGAAGGGAAGTATGAAGGTCATCTGTAATAACACATAAATTGGTTTCCATGTCAGAAAACATTGGTGGGAAGTGAAAACATGGATATTAAGAAAAAAATAACTCCCAAGTACTGATAGATAGGGATAGAGAACATGGTCAAGATAAATTCAATGAAAATAAAATCATAAATCTGTGATGGGTGAAGAGACCATCGAATCATTGGAAATGAAGGTAATAGGATTACATTTTTGTTTCAAAATATTTTTCCTAAAGTTAAGGAATTAATTTACCATATAGAACATTAAATAAGTAAATATACTTACATGTCAATAATAATTTCATAATTTAATAAATTTTCACCTAAAACTCGTCTTTCTCTCCAAACGATGAGTATCAAAGATAAATGTTTCGTTCCTAAAGCACTAAAATAGACTCCTAACATATCACATAATCCATTAAAGGATAATAAGATATTCCTATTTTAGTTAAATATTAACAAAATCCAAAATTTTTAAAATAAGATGAGATAATTCCCAAAATGAATAAACCCTAAAATGAAGAAAAACTAATTTTGATCTCCAAAATTCAACTGTAATACCCAAAGTTCAACTTAAATCATTCAAGATATAACTATCCTTAAATTTACTCAAAATATTACAAGCTATGTTTTAAACCCAAAAATTATAAGGATTTGATCGTATATTCTTCCAAGAAAAATTTTACAATTTATCTATTAATAACATCAATTAATCTTGATGTATCATACAAAAATGTGACTTCTCTAATTAGATAATCTCTAAGATATGATAATAATTTCCATAAATAACCTAAATCATCACAAAACGCTTTAAAATCATATTTTCTTACAAAATATAATTTATCCTTATAAAATCCCTTAGTATTCTTCTTACCTTAATCCTATAAGGTTCCCAAAAATAGTGAACTTATTCTAAAATAACATTAATCAATTAATCAAAATATTACCTTTCAATAACATGACTATCTAGATGATAAAACATATGTTCCCAAAATAAAAATAACCATTTTTTTAATCATTTAAGTAAAAAAAATGTCATACTAAACAGGACATCACATAGGCTAGTGGTAAGTGATGCACCCTTGTAGCCCTTCGATTGTGGGTTCAAACCACATGTCATGTCCGGATGTGATGGGTTGTCACTCGGTATATGGGTTTTACTTTTTCCAAAACTATAATCCTTATAACATTACAAGAAATATAAAACACATTCTCAAAAATAAACCTAATATTTTCAACATTAAAGAAATTATTTAGCCTTAAAGGTTAGCTCGTACCTTACATTTTTGCATCCCAAAAATGTAATAACCTAGAATTACCTCAAAATTAAAGATCATATAAACCCTAAAGGTTGTCCATGAATTTAAACAAAACTCCTCAAAATGAAAATATAATTAATCCTCAAATAACATTTTCACATGATAAACTTAAGGGTTACATATACCTAAAACTCAATAAAAATGTCCCCCAAAAAATATCATTAGTCACCTTAAAAATACATCACTTAAAACCTAAAAAGGGGGTGTTTAAGAATCTAAACATATGATCAGCCTTTAAAAATTATTGAGCTCCCTGGAGCTATAATAACTTCACCAGATGTCCCTATATCAATTTTAGTAGTAGAAAATGATTTTTCCACCCTGTTTTGCTTCTGATCATGATGATTTCCACCTTGAGTAAGTAACTTCAAACACATGTTAGCATAATTTCCCAACTCATTGCAACTAAAACATCCCACCATTGACTATATATTTTTTATCTCATTATTGATTTATTTAAAACTCTTTTATTTATAGTCATGAACCCTGTAATCAAACTTACCACACTAGTAACACCTTCTAGATCCTATCAAGCATTCCCCAAAATGTTTTCACTGCACTTGGAGCATGTTTGGGTCTTACCACCACACTTATTAGTTGGTTTATTTTTCATTTCCTACCATCTTGACCATTTCCTACTCTTGTCATCGTGTGGCATGTAAATTTATCATCCTAATGAAATATATTTATCATGAATTATAAATTATCATGTGGCCAATGCTATTCGTAAACTTTCATTCAATCCTGAGTTAAAGCTATTGATTTTATTATTACTGACCTAAATGAAATTAGGCACATGCATGGACAATCATGTGAAGTTTTCTTCATATGTGATAAAAGAATCTTCATCTTTTTACCTCAATTTAATAAAAATCTCCATCCTAAGCCGAACAATATTAGGGAAATATTTATTGAGGAAAATATTCTTGAATTTTTCCTATTCCATAGCATCAAGATCATCTTTCTCCCTATAATTATTAACAAAAGATCACCATCGATCAGCTTCACCTTAAAAATTATAAATAGAAAGGGTTACCTTTTAATGTTTTGAACATCCCATGACTTCAAATATCTCTTTCAGAGCATTGATTTATCCTTTAGCTACTATGGGGTCAGATGATCAACAGAACGATGGGGGATATTGTCTTATAAAATGGTCCACTAATGATATGTTCATCTATGGTAGATCCAAATCCTCCCTGTCATATATGCCGGTATTATATATAGAATTCGTCAACTAAGACATTACTGTATTAAACTACTCATTTCTGATTCTAACCATATTGGGATGATTATTTGGAAGGATATTGTCCTCTCAGTGCCTTCTAACTTTAGCTTCCCTTTTTCATCTACGGAAAAACATTCTGAAAAGATGTCATTTATATGAAGTAAAATGGTAATCCTCAAATGATATGTCATTTCAATATAAACATAATTTAAAATATTTCAAATTCATGATATTAACAGTATCCTAACTTCTAAAGTTATCTAAACCAACCTCTGATGCCAACTGTAAGGACCCGACCTTAAACATTACATATTCTAGTATATTTAGACAAGAATTCACTCCTTATAATCCCAATTATATTTTAATGTTCATAGTTTTATAGAATTATGAAAAAATCTTACATAGTAAACCCATACATTACATTTGGACACTTCTACTCAGTGTCCATTTTTTCCTATCAAAACAAAACTCTTTAAAATAAAACATGATTTATTTTTAAGACAAAACTTCATGATTTCAACATGACTTATTCATTTTTATTACCCATCGTCAATAAATATTAAAAAAATTAAAAATGTGGTATTATCATAAAAATCTCATTAAGGTACTTAAGAATAATAAATATGTTAGTCCATTGAAAATCATGAAAATCCATAGAAAACTTTTTCTTAAAAACACAGTTTTTTATCTGAAAAGGGAATAATTTTTTCCTTAAAAATACCATTATCTTTCCTTTTAACCCAATTAATTAAAGAGATATAATAGGGCTTACCCTTGTTATAGTCTATATTGGGCTCACCTATTTTTCATAAGCTATAATGGGGCTCATCCCTTCATATAAGCTCTATTGGGATCACCCGTGAGCTATAATGTGGCTTAACCCTTCATACATAATGTTCAAGGAACATAACATGAATAAAAACCTTGAAAAAACTTTTAAAAACATGTAAAAATACTTTTATATTATCGAAATATCATTTTTTATAAAAATAAATTTTAAAATATAAAAATTGTGCACATAATAAATAATCTTTTTTCTTTGAAAATAACCATGGAAACTTATGAATGAAACTTCAAAGTATTGAGGCGTCATGATGGCGGGAAATTTTTCTCTTGCCTTATATGTAAAAAAATCCATTTTAATTTTGTAAAAATAATTTAAAGGGTAACTTTAAAAGATTATTTTCTTAAAGAATGTCTCTTACCTTCAGTTCGTCACGTCATGTTCGTTCTTTATCTTCCTCTTCTTCGGATAACCCCCTTTTTAACATATTAAGAACACAAATGTTGGTGTTATGCCTAAAAAAGAGCTCTATAATGAGGGGAGGTATTATAGTAATGGATTTTGATAGGTCTTGGATGAACCAAATGTATTTTAAAGTCTGAAGAAAAGATAATAGTAGGTGACTTTTACAAGAGAGGGGAGGGGCCCTCTTGAATTTTTTCAAAATATTAAATTCATATAAATTAATATTCAATTTAAAATGACCCAAAAATCATTTATTTAGAATATAGTATGAGTATGGGTCATGATACTATCTTACAATAATATTTATAAAAGTTTCAGTCGCATTCTTACTCTTATCTTTTGGTTTTAACCCCTCATTGACCATTTTTAAACATATCATAACAACAAAGTTTTTACCCTATGAGGGTCAATATAGAGACTATAAAATTAAAAAAGACCGATAAATAGAATTTGGTTGATATTTTCAACCTTATCATAATCAATTTTCAACTTATGTTTTTTAGTAATTTTATATCATTTAATAAAATATTATTTATTTTAAAATATCAAAAATAACAGTTTTTAGAACTATTCATTACATTGAGTTTTATAATATCAAGATAACACTTAGAATTCAAGAAAATTATTTTATTACATACCTAAATAGTCAAGGAAAAATATAAATTTTTTTATTACATTAATTATCTCAAATTATATTTATTTTAATATTTTTAATATCATTCATTTTATTTTTCTATTAATTGAATAATTATTATGTTAGCATTGTGTAAGAATTTCAGGTAATTATATATTCACTAATAATTAAAAAAAGTACCATGATGAAGGTAAATCTTTTATATTTAAAAATACTATTTATAGTCAGACATATCCTCTAGATAACCCCATATTAAAAAATTTATAGTTGTTAAAAACATGAATGTGACATGTTTGACTTTTCTTTAAATAAAATATTATAAAGGTCATAATTTCATCCAAGTGGCTCCAAAAGGACATAAATTTGAACATTGGATAATTATAGATGAAATTTACTCATCAAATAAAATTAAGGCAAGTTTTAGGATCATTTTCTAATCCTTATCATTTTATTTTCACACTTAATTATCTGATTTACCCTTTACCGTGGTAACGAAATTTACCAAGGTTACTATTCATATTGACCAAAAAATAAGTGGTATATTTAATAAATTTAGACCTCATGATTAAAATATGAAATCAATTTTTCAAAATTAATTGACGAAATTTTAAAACTAGTCCAAAATAAGATTTTTTTTAATTCTTTAAAATAAAATATTGTTTTTAATAAAAATCAATATTTTTCATTATTCATTAAAAATTCAAACTTTTCAGAAAATTCTAAAAAATTAATCCTAATATAATTTTTAAATGATGAATCCAAAAATGAAATTAAATTTTGTCAAATAAATTTTATAATATTTTCACGAAATTAATTATAATATTCACTCATGAAAAGAAAGAAAAATCATTGTTGAAGAAATCATATTTTTTAAATAATAAAATAAATTTACTAAAAATAAAGTGATTATTTAAAAATCATTATTAAAACATTAGCAATGAGTAGTAACATTATATATTTCATAATATAGTTAATATTCATTCCCAAAAATTTAACATCTAGGTTATACCGGTCACATTTAAATAATAATATTTTGTTGCTCGTTTAAGCTCAGTATTTTGTATCTTGTATGATATCAAACATAGTCTTTCCTTTTAAAATATTGGTATTTTACATCCCTCCTTATTCATTTTAGTTGTACGGTCTATGGGGTCGTCCTTCTTCCCCTCCTTGGTTACCCCTTGTTTGGGGTGTGTTTCTTAGGCAATTTCAGCAATGATGGAAGTTATGGTCTCTTCTCACTCCTTTTGTCTCTTATATTTCTTATTTTTATTGACTAAATATTATTTATATTTAGGTTAGAAATGGAAATTTCACCATCGAATGGTGAAATCACCTGATTTCAAAGGGGATTTTGTGCAGCCTATGAAGAGAATGTCATGAGACGACATCTGCCTTTCATCGCTCATTTTTTCTTTAATGGTACACTACCCCATGAATTTTTCTATGGTTTTTCATTAAAATTAAATTTTTTCTATAATGTAATTGGTTCTGATGCTTATGGATTTCCCCAAAAAATGTTTTTGAGGGTCCCTTATGGACCTCCCATGAGAAATTAGACTTGGTTCTGGCATGGAATGATGACCCAGTGAGTTATCCGACATTATGATGAATTGGTTTTTTATTAATTAATTAATTAATTATTGATTTTTTGCATGAGTTAGTGTAAAGGGATGTTGAGATGGGCTCGGTTGATGGTGGAAAATACATGATGGTCTTAGATGGGCCTTAGCAGCTGCTGTAACCCCTATTGATAAATTAGAAAGGATCGAATAAATATAGGTGGTATTACATACTTTTCATAAGGAATTTATGCTTTGTTTAAATTTCACATAGACGCTTGGACTCTCCACTAAGGGTGGGGACCTGGTTTGATTTATTTAAATGAAATGTTTTAATATAAAGTAAATTGTTTAATTAAAATATAAAAGCATCAAGGGTTAATAACAACCCCTATACTCTAGCTTGGTGCATATGTCAATGATGGTTGATTCCAGGACTATTATGGTACTGGGTGAACTCCAATTCTCATGAGGGGTGAGGCGGGACAAGATGAGATATAGGATCCTATCAATTGGGGCTTCAAAAACCTCCATGTTTGAGGCGAGAGTTAACTTATAGATCTCTAACTATGTGAAACTTAAAGGACCCCTATGCTCTTTCGATCCATTCAGGATCATCGATATAAGGGAGGATGGGTTATCCCTTTTTGTTTAATGTGACTTGTCTAAGGTGGATAGATAGACCGAGACCAGGTTGGGTGATCAGACCGACCAAAGAGAGACCTTGAGGACTGAGATGGGCCATGGGCCATGGGCCATCTCATGACTATTAACTATGTATCAAGACCCATATAGTCAGTGAGGTCATTCTACCTTGTTCATGATTTTGAGAGACTTGACATCCAAGGTTGTTGTGTGTTGACCCAAGACTGTGACAAATATTGAGGACCCACGTGAGGGTAACTCCCCTATACTGAGACTGAGGGGACCTAGTGAGTGCCTCATTGAGCGACTGACCTTGAGCATGTGTATGGGAGATGGGAGTGGGTGTCACCATATATCCCATACTGGATAGATAATCTTGATTTATTGTAAATGGTGATGATGGGTGTAAGTGTTCGGTAATTCCTTGTTTTTTATTGATTTATGTAATGTGACCTTGAGAAAATTGTGATATGGTTGGGTTGTCATGATTTAAGCTGAGTATGTAATTGCCCTGCCACATTTTGGAGTCAGTTATAGTTGGATATACCATAGAGTTGGAGATCGGTGCTTGAGATTCCATGGATTTGGGGTTTTTATATTTATAGGGGATGTCATGGATTTGGATCCTGAATGATATACATATCATGGGTTACATACCCAAAGTCGTGAGGATATTAATAGGGTATGTCGTGGATTTTGAGCCCGGATGATAATGTTTCCATGGGTAACATCCCTAGAGTCCTGAGGATATGACAGGGGCTTCCATAGATTTAGATCTGGGATTATAGGGTTATTACGGGTTATAACAAAAAAATGAGGATTCTCATAGGAAATAACATGGATTTGGAGATCAGATGATGGGGTTATTATGGGATGGGTCCTCAGATTCGTGGGATTGGTTGGATCTACTATGGATTTGGATCCTGCATCTTACTTGGGAGGCACATTCATCGAGACATTCTTAGAGACACCCCAAAACTGGTATAATAAGGTATGGTCAATCAGGATCATAGACCTAAAGGATAAATAGTAATTTATTTATTTTTGTTTGTCGTGTATTTTATTTTGATCATGTCACATACACATATCACGACATAAGCTGGTTTTCATGGGACAACAATGGTGGTTCCCTACTACGTTATGTACTCACACCCTACTCATATTTCCATTATACATGAGTTTATGAGCAGCTCTCACATGTTATTATAGGCACGGGTTGGGTCATGTCCCGGGATAGCATGGTTGAGCGAGACATCTCGATAGATATCAGGAGTTCAGGATGTGGTATGGATCAAAGATACGGTGGATCCCTTTTATTATATTTCTTTTATTTCAGTATCTATATGTAACCATCCTAGTGGGAGGTCAGTGTATGTGTGGCATGGTTGTTCAGTCATTTACTACATTTTATTTTTTATTCATCCTTGTTTATATTTATTGCTTACACTTTTATATTATTTGTAACAGATGGTGTTTGGTTATTTATTCTATGTTGTATACACTCTATTATAGGGGGTATAGTCTCCCCACCATACTACTTTAGACACTTGATACAAATTTAATTCCTCTAGCATACAGGGAGGCACACCTGATGCCACATGGTGAACCAGTTTGGTTACTATTCATGTAGTGAAATGAGGTGGGATGTTACAAATTGGTATCAAAGAATTCATTTTATTTTTTTCTTCCAATTTTGAGATTTGGTAGATCATATATTAGGAATGTGTCAGAGCCTATGATGGATTCTAGATTGGTGCATTGAGAAAAATTGATCTAGAATAAAGTATAAGTTTCCAGTGATGTGGGATAGATGTTCTTTATTTCCAATGTTACATTTTTTTATTTTATCCTTAAGTGATGCTCATGTGGTTTGGATTTTATAATTACTTGTGGATATCTATCTCTTAGCCCATTGGAAGGCACCCAGAAATTTGATTTGACTCTTTTCCTATTGAGGTAAGAGGTGTCTCATGCATCATGTTAGGCATATAGGATTCACATGACATTACTATTGGAATTCTTGGTATTTGTGATGGCTTATTTTCGACGGGATCCTGTCGCAAATAAGATTTAGCGACGGGGCCCCGTCGCAAATAGCCCGTTGTAGAAAACGCTGTCGCAAATACAATTATTTGCGATGGGACTATCGCAAATAATTGTATTTGAAATGGGAAACATCACTGTTGAAAATAAGTCTCCAATTATATCCATTATATATACATAAACTTTTTTGCGACGGGCCCGTCGTAAATATATATATATATATATATAACGTTCTGTGACGGGCCTGTTGCAACAAATTATTTGCGATGGGTAAGTAGTCCCGTCGCAAATATGTTTTTTAATAATATTTATTTATACTATTTGCGGCAGGGTCCCATCGCAAAAGGTCCCGTCGCAAATAATAGATTAATTTTAAAAAAAAATTAATAAATTTATGTTTAATGAAAAAATAATATTACTATTATTAAAAAAATAAAAAATATAAATATTCAAAATATTCACAAAAAAAATAAAAAATCATAAAATATTATTATTATTATTATTAGTAAATAAATAAACAAAAAAAATATAACACTAAAAAAATATATTTAATAAAATAATATTAATATTATTAAAATAATAAAAAAATAAAAAATATTAAAATTCTCAATATTCACAAAAAATATAATAAAATAATAAAATATTATAAATTAAATTATGTAATGTTTGCACCAATATAAAAGACATAAAATGTAAATAATTAATATTACAATGTTAATTTTAAATGTTTTTAACATAAAAAAATAACTGGGGGGTCATCTTCTGGAGGAGGTGGAGGATCTGAAGGAGATTGTGGAGGAAAATTCATCCCTGAACTACGAGTCAAACGGCGCATGTACTCCATCTGCTCGTGATGTTGCTGTTGTCATCGATGCATCTCCTCCTCATGCTGCTACTACTGCTGCTGCTACCATCGACGCATCTGATCCTCATGATGCTGCTCCTGCTCCTGCTGCCGCTGACTCATCTCTTCATGTTGCTTCTGCAAAGTCTCTATAAGCTCAGCCTGAGTTCGCTACTGCTCCTGATACTGTGAGCCAAAAGATGATGTCTCTCCACGAGCTCCTCTCAAGCTGGACGCCGACATCGCAGCAGTACCATAATAAGTTCCAAGAGTCAAATGAGAGTCGATACCAACTACTCGTCCCTTCTCAAAGCCATACTGAGTCACCTGCATCCATGTCGTCTCATCGAAATGGTGAGCACCGGTCTGCTCTGTCGTCTCGTCCTGAATCTCAGCCTGTATCTGAGAGGTCGTAGCCTCATATGACTCCTTCAATTCCAATTTAAAATTAAAATTGTGAAAATATTATATGAAGTTAATTGTCAAACTAAAAAAATAATACTAACCACAATCTGACGTTTGCGATCACCTCTAATCTCTCCAGTGGCTGGATCACTATACCTCCTCCGATAAACGTCGAACTCTATAATATCAGGATGCTCGAATGGCTACAGAAATATAAAATAAACTATTTATATTTAAATTTATTTAAAATATTTAAAAAATATACTTACCATATGCTCTCTATGCGAACTGAATGTACGGCTACCAGCTCGATGCGTCACCTCCTGTGTCCCCCGGTTCTACCGTCCCACTGAAGATCTCCTCTGAAATCCACCACCCAACCAGTGTAAACATAATCCATCCCAAACGTGAGATGAAATGTACTCTGGTCGGTGAGCTCTACATGACTCATCAAATTCGATCACTCCTACTTTCGTAATGGTTGTCCTTCTCAAATTGTGCAAAAACTGATGGAAACGGTCGCGCATAGAAACCTGCCATGCCGCATGGATAGTGTCGTGCATGCTATCATCGATAGGATACCATAAACCCTACAAATAATTTATAATATCAAGTTATTAATAAAATAAATTTCTAAATAAACATTATTTATTTACGTACCAGCCATTGATGGAACATGTCACGTCGCACATGAACAGGAATCTGTTCCCATGTGATCCATGGCTAAGAAAAATAATTGCGCAAGATAGCGCTCCCCTATCCAATAGTTACATGCACTAAACTGTGAAAAAGGAATAAATAATCAAACAATTAGTATATATAAAAATAAATTAATGAAATATAACTAAAATATACATGTTACCATACCTCCATGTGTGTGGATCGAAACCAAGATGTGGACGTCGCTTGGGGATAGGGTCAGGAATCATCAGTTGTGCAAGACCACGCCCCCTCCGCATACCCCCTGAACCGCCAGTAGGTTGAGGGTCAGATGATCCAAAATCTCCCTCTTCCAACGGTAGGTCATCCTCCTAAAACTTGCGGAATATATCAGAGTCTATATGAAACACAAAATGATTGTTGTTAGCAGATATTTGAAAATAACTATTTAATATAGATATATATTAGTTATGATTATAACCAGCATTTAACTGTGTTAATGTTCATATTCATCCTCTTCTCTATAGCTGTCAATGTCAATGTCTTCATCTTCCTCCTCAGCATCATCAATATCCATATGAGTTTCAGTTTCAACATATCTTGTCATTTAAAATTTATTTGTAACATCATTAACATCTTCATCACCATCGATCCTTAATTGTGGGGTGTCATCATCAATATTCATGTCTCTTTGTGAATCAGATGGATTTTGAGAAGTCTCTTGAAAGATTTCAATTCCTTCCACTTCAGTGGAACCACATTCAGTTTGAGTAACTGATTTTCTTGAGATTTCATTTTTATTATGCTCCACCAATCGCTCAAGTCGCTTTAAGTATCACAGTACATTGCATAATAAATTTGATGTGCCTATTGAGCTAGTAAAAATGGTTCATTTACTGCAAGAATACTTTTATATTTAATATCGACGATTCCATGAGTTGGATGAACATGCAAGCCTTACTCAGTATCCAACCACCGACATTTATACATTATTATGTAATTCTGTCCTAGATAACACAACTCAATAATTTCATCCAAAATGCCATAAAAGTCAACTTCAGTTTCTCTGTGATGTGATCCTCTCAATAAAAATCCATTGTTTATTGTTTTTTTTGATTCCTCGTATGCATTTCTATGAAATCGAAAACCATTCACCTCATATACATTATAACATTTAACCATTTTGGATAGTGGGTTACTCAATATACACAGTCGCTTATCAATTTTAGCAGTATATTGAGACACCTGAAATTTTTTAAAAAATTATCAATATAATAAATAATAAAAGGAATTGATATTAAACCATTAATAATTAATGTTACTAGTTTTTGAAACCATTGAGAAATAAAAATTTGTCTGCATTCTTCAAGAGTAGCTGCTGTAATTTGTGGAATTTGTTTCTTGATATGATTATCATATAACCTACAAATAAAATTAGTTAAAATATGATAACAAAAATTATAGAATAAGTAATAGAGGCACGCACAGGACAAATGATGTCATTTCTTTACATTTGATCAGAACATATGTATGAGCTCTGTGATGTTCATCATCTGAAAGTCATCATTCATGAACTCCACTGAATCCAAGATTTGGCTGATTAAAAACTGTTAATTGATTTTCCATTTCATCATTAACATTCCACTTGTTTCATCCCATGCGATTGTGTTTTGAGGGATATTGAGATTTAAAATAATGAGAGCAGAAAAAAGGAATTTCCTCTTACAAATAAGCTTCAGCAATTGATCCTTCAACTGATGCTTTGTTGTGTACTTTTTTCTTCAATTTCTGCATGCGTCTCTCGAATGGGTACGTCCATCGAAACTGCACTGGACCTCCAAATTTAGCTTCATGTGGAAAATGTAATATCAGATATTCCATTGAGTCAAAGAAAGTCGACAGGAAGATTTTTTCCAATTTACAAATAATTACAGTAACATATTCTTCCAGTTTTCTTAGTGCATCGTAGTCTATTGTCCCTGCAAAAATGTCCCGAAAAAAAATATGATATGTATGTTATCACTGTGTTGATACCAAAAAACATAATCTGGTTGAAAACCAAACCGGAAGAGATGTCCCCCAACGTTGTCAACTGTGGCAAACGTTCTCAGATAACATTTTTTACAAGGACACTTAATTGTGCCTTCTAAAACATATTCTGGTTTTGATGATGAAAATGCTGAGAAATATTCAACACCCTCAATATATACAGGATTTAAACTAGAACCATTTGGATTTCTGTGCCGATTTATCCAAACGTGATCATCTAATAATGACTGATGTCGACTTCCTTGTTCCATATTTTTCTAGATAAAATATAAAATCATTACTATTTTTGAATAATTTGAAATTATAAAAAAACTATTTGAAAAAAGAAGATAAATAATTGCAAATACATCTTAATAATTACCATTATTTAAGGGCGACACAATTTCCAGTGGTTTGATGGCTACTCTTTTGTCTGATGGCTCATTTACTTGCATCTTTCTCACACTAAAATCAGAATGAAGAATCTGGTTGAAGGTATACATATTCATTCTTGTATGCATGAGAATGAATATGTGTACCTCCGACCAGATTCTTCATTCTTATTTCAGTGTGAGAAAGATGCAAGTAAATGATCTGTTGGACAAAAGAGCCCCCTTTTGTCGATGAATCATCTTCTTCCAACTATCACCGCCTGAAAACATTATAAAAAATCTGATCCTACGAATGCATATCAAATCTCATGCATACAAGATTGAATATGCCTATGTAGTAGCACATTTTTCATAATGTTTTGAGTCGGTGAGAGTTTAAAGGAGAAAAGTCATCAAGAAAAAGGAGTTCCGTCAATCCACTAAAAATTGTGCCAAGTACTTAAAATTTATTAAAATTTATTAAAATTTCTTCCTAACCATTCCTAACTTTTCCTAACTAATTATTACTAATTATTACTAATTATTACTAATTATTACAATTTATTAAAAATTATTACAATTTATTACTAATTTAGCAATACTTAGAAATACTTAGCAAAATGAAAACTGCTTGAATAATGAAAGGAAATTTGGTAATCATCGTTGTGGAGATGATTAAAAATTTACCCTTCATTATCCAAGCAGATTTTGTTAACTAATTATTACTAATATAAAAATTATATTATCAATATTTATGAAAAAAATTATTAATATTATTAAAATAATAAAAAATTTATAAAATATTAAAATTATCAATAATCCAAACAGGATTTGCTCTATTCTTAACATGTTTAAATCTCAAAGGGTCGCCAATTGTCAGGTCATGTGCAATAAAAAGTTTGTGTCAGCCATGTCCAATGTAAACTCTATAATTTTCATTGCATGGTTGATCACCTCGCAAGTAGTGTTGCAATAGGATGACCAAATTAATGTCATTCTCGTCTCTAAGAATCATCCCGCTCCCTTTACATAGACCATTCTTCCTTAAAAATTTGATGGGACATCAGTATCTTTCCCTTAAATTTTCAAGGAAGAATAATCTATGTAAAGGGTCATGTGAGATAATTTTTATAGATGAGAAGGGCATGACTTCGGTTGTCATATTGCAATGCTACTTGCAAGGTGATCAACCAAGCAATGACAATTATAGAGTTTATATTGGACATGGTTGGCACAAACTTTTTATTTCGCAAGACCTGACAATTGGCGACCCTTTGAGATTTGAACATGTTAAGAATAGAGCAAAGCCTGTTGCGAATATTGATAATTTTAATATTTTATAAAAAAATTATTATTTTAATAATATTAATATTGTTTTTCATAAATATTGATAATATAATTTTTTTATTCATAATAATTATTGCTAATTATTGCTAATTATTGCTAATTATTTCTAATTATTGCTAATTATTCCTAATTATTGCTAATTTTTGTTAATTATTCCTAATTATTCCTAATTATTAGTAATTATTGGTAATTATTGGTAATTATTGGAAATTATTGGTAATTATATCTAATTATTACTAATTATTTGTAATTATATCTAATTATTACTAATTATTTGTAATTATATCTAATTATTACTAATTATTGGTAATTATTACTAATTATTGGTAATTATTGGTAATAATTACTAATTATTGGTAATTATTACAAATTATTCCTAATTATTGGTGATTATTGGTAATTATTACTAATTATTCCTTATTATATCTAATTATTGGTAATTATTACTAATTATTCCTAATTATATCTAATTATTGGTAATTATTGGTAATTATTTCTAATTATATTTAATTATTCGTAACTATTGGTAATTATATCTAATTATTACTAATTATTGGTAATTATTACTAATTATATCTAATTATTACTAATTATTGGTAATTATTACTAATTATTGGTAATTATTACTAAATATTGCTAATTATTGCTAATTATTGCTAATTATTGCTAATTATTACTAATTATTGCTAATTATTACGAATTATTGCTAATTATTCCTAAGTATTGCTAATTGTTGGTAATTATTCCTAATTATTATTAATTATTGGTAATTATTGGTAATTATTGGTAATTATTTGTAATGATATCTAATTATTACTATTTATTTGTAATTATATCTAATTATTACTAATTATTTGTAATTATATCTAATTATTACTAATTATTGGTAATTATTACTAATTATTGGTAATTATTGGTAATTATTACTAATTATTGGTAATTATTACTAATTATTTGTAATTATATCTAATTATTGGTAATTATTACTAATTATTCCTAATTATATCTAATTATTGGTAATTATTACTAATAATTCCTAATTATATCTAATTATTCCTAATTATATCTAATTATTGGTAATTATTTCTAATTATATCTAATTATTGGTAATTATTTGTAATTATATCTAATTATTACTAATTATTGGTAACTATTACTAATTATTGGTAATTATTACTAATTATTGGTAATTATTGGTAATTATTTCTAATTATTGGTAATTATTACTAATTATTGGTAATTATTACGAATTATTTGTAATTATTACGAATTATTGGTAATTATTAATAATTATTGGTAATTATTAGTAATTATTAGTAATTATTCATAATTATTGGTAATTATTTCTAATTATGGGTAATCATTACTAATTATTGGGAATTATTAATAATTATTGGTAATTATTACTAATTATTGGTAATTATTACTAATTTTTGGTAATTATTACTAATTATTGGTAATTATATCTAATTATTGGTAAGTATATCTAATTATTGGTAATTATATCTAATTATTGGTAATTATATCTAATTATTGGTAATTATTCCTGATTATTGGTAATTATTCCTAATTATTCCTAATTATTACTAATTATATCTAATTATTCCAAATTATTCCTAATTATTACTAATTATATCTAATTATTGGTAATTATATCTAATTATTATTAATTATATCTAATTATTGGTAATTATTACTAATTATATCTAATTATTGGTAATTATTGGAAATTATTGGTAATTATTACTAATTATATCTAATTATTGGTAATTATTGGTAATTATTGGTAATTATTGGTAATTATTGTTAATTATTCTTAATTATATCTAATTATTAATAATTATATCTAATTGTTACTAATTATTACTAATTATATATAATTATTACTAATTATTACTAATTACATCTAATTGTTACTAATTATAACTAAATTTCGTTAATTATCTATAATAATCTCTAATTATTGCAAATTCACAATAATTATTTATAATTATCACTAACAATATCAATTTCTTACTAAAAATAAATATAAATAAAATTCAATTTAAATCTAATTTTATTAGAACTAATAAACAACAATTAAAATTAATATAAAAAAATAAAATAAATATAAAAAAATAAAATATAAATACCTTAAACTTTGATATTCTGAAGGTATTGACGCCTTCCAACTGCTCTTGTATAAAAAATGTTAACTAAAATAATTTTTTCCCTTAAAACTAGAAAATGAAGAGAGAAAGAGAGGAAGAACTGAGTGATTTGAAAAAAAAAACGGATGGGGGTATATATAGGTTAGATTAGTTGCGACGGGGTTATTTGCGATGGGAAACCCATCGCAAATGGTAGTATTTGCGATGGGCCCCGTCTCAAATACCCTCACCCGCATTAATTACAGGGCACAGTGAAAAGGGTATTTACGACGGGTCCCGTCGCAAATACAACCTGCCGACATACTATTTGCGACGGGCGGCTTTCCCCGTCGCAAATAGTATTTACCGCACCGGGCTTTTGCGACGGGCTCATCGCAAAAACCCTCACCCGCATTAATTACAGACGGCGGTTAAAAGGGTATTTGCGACAGGGCTCGTCGCAATTAGTTCATGCAGACACACTTTTTGTGACGGGGTGACATCCCGTAGCAAAAAACTATTAACCGTCGCCGGGTATTTGCGACGGGAGACGAAATCCCGTCGCAAATAACCCGTCGTAAATATTGATTTTTCTCGTAGTGCATATAGTCTTGCTAGTGTACAGTTTCACTGACGACTGAGGCTCAGTTATTTAAAGTGTCAATATCTACTCTTATGGTGTTCTTTTATATAAGTACTTGTTGGCACTCTACTCATCTAGGACAACTTGTATATGGATTTCCTTTTGATTTTAGTTCATATGGATCTACGAAGAGAGCTCAATGATAAGGCCGACAACATAGTCCTCATTGATAGGAGGTGCGCTGACTCTGGTAGCTCGATACAAGCATAGAATGCCTCAGCATTTAGAACCCCCCTGAGAGGAGTTTTTATTTAGGTTTGATTATTTAATGTTATAGTGACAATCTATACATCATTTTCCCACAAAGTTTTGAATGAAATTATACTTAACCAAATCGGTTGTGTGTTAACCATGGTACAAATCATCTTGGATGATGTCGTTGGTTATGGAAAGTATCGACCAGGGAGATATTATCCTCCAGAGAGCAGTCTGATATACATATGCTTAGAGGGGATGGTACCCTAGTTGTGGGAAGAGGGTGGCGCATGATGTCTTCATCTGTTAGATATCTTGAGAGGGTGTTTAGACATATCAATGTCATGGGTTTTTGAGATGGAAGTGTGGATGATTCCCTTTGAGCTATGACATTCAAGAGACTTGACTGGTCATGCTAGGTGGTCAGACCTAGTGACCCTTTTGTGATATTTGACCAGGTAGGGCTAGGTGGGAGACCTAGAGTCCATTAGATACAAATCAGAATATAGTGAGTCGATGATCAGCATGATCGAGGGTCTCCCATAAAATGGGTTATCCTAGGTAGGTGGTTTCCTTAGATATGAAAGCATAGATAGGTGCTTCTGGGGTGAGATCGATGCATGGGAGGTGCTCGGGGCTTTAGTGATGATCACCTTGAGTATTAATGACTCGGGTATCAATTGTGGTTTTGAGGACAGGACCAGTGTGAATTATGTCCTAGTGTGTTTTGGAGGGGGATTTAGGATAGGGGGTCTTTTTATTTTATTTTTTAAAATTAAAGGGTCTGTTTGTTTTTTATTTTGAAAATTGGGTCTGTCTAATGCCAAATGAATTGGCGTTAGACACTTTTACCCTAGAGCGCCAATTCATTTGGTGCTCTTGGGTTTTTGTTTCGAAATCCCACGCAACCCCTCCCCAATCCCTTTATATATTTATATGTATATGTATATGTATATATATATATATATAATAACTAAAATAAATATAATAAATTTATAATAATGTGTATTATAATTATAAAAATTATATAATTATAATAAATATATAATTATAATAAATATAAAATTATAATAATTATAAAATTACAATAATTAAATAACTATAAATATAATAAATATAATAAATATATAATTATAAATATAATTATTATAATTATTAATAATTATATAATTGTTATAATTATAATAAATATATAATTATTGTAATTACATAATTATTATAAATTTATAATTATTATAGTTATATAATTATTATATTTATATAATTATTGTAAATATATAATTATTGTAAATATATACTTATTATATATATATCTAATTAATAAGGTTTATTTATATAAAGATATGATTATAATAATTATATCATTATAATAATTATATAATTATAAATTTAATAAATATATAATTAAAAATATAATAAATATATTGTTATAAATATAAAAAATATATGATTATAGTAATTACATAATTATAATAAATATGTAATTATAATAATTATATAATATTTAATAATGTTTATTTATATAAAGATAAATAATTTTAATAATGTTTATTTAAATATAAATTTATAAATTTTAAATATAAGGTTTCTTTATATATAATTATTATTAATATATAAATTTATATATAATTATTTAAATACATAAATAAACCATATTAAATTTATTTATAAATTAATATATATATATAAACCTTATTAAAATTATTTATATTTATATATATACACATTATTGTAATATATTATAATTATGTATTTATTATAATATTATAATTATGTATTAAATTTATAATTATGTATTATAATACATAAATAAACCATAGTAAATTTATTTATAAATTATTTATAAATTCATATATAATTATTTATATACATAAATAAACCATATTAAATTTATTTATAAATTTATATATATATATATATATATATAAACATTATTAAAATTATTTATATTATTTATATTTATTATAATATATTATAATTGTGTATTTATTAAATTTATAATTATATATTTATTATAATATATTATAATATATTATAATATATTATAATTATGTATTTATATTATAATATATTATAATTATGTATTTATATTATAATATATTATAATTATGCATTTATAATTACGTATTTATTATACTATATTACAATACCCTTTAAATTAAAAATAATAATAAAATGACCCCCTATCCTAAATCCCTCGTGTTTTGGATGCAATAAGCTGCATGGTCAGAACGTGGGTGGAAACTCATGACTAGAACAGTGATAGGTGGCGGCTAGACGTGTGGTTGGCTTAACAAACTGACGTGACATGGATGACGATCATCTTGACCTTGGTGTTGTGTGTCTCATGGGGGGAACGAGTCGGGTGATGTGTTCAAGTGGTACGGGACTGTACACCCACTATGTTGGGTTAGTTTGGGATGGTATTTACTGATAGTGTGTGGTGTCATTTAAATCATGAGTCAATGATGGCCATGAGCGGGATGAGGGTCGATGGAAGTTAATGAGATGCTTACGGGCATGGAGGATTGATGTTTTCTTGAAATCAGGGATGTACCTTCGTGGTATAGGATACATAGGAAGTTGGTCGGGTGAGGCAGCATGGCCTATCAGGGATCATCTTAGAGAGGTGTTTCCAAGGGTGCTTTAAGAGGGGCTCTAGAGGAACGACACACGTTGGATGATAGAACCTATTGTGGTGGTTCTTGAGCAATGGTGTAAATGAATTCATACAGTAGGGATCCCACCACTGGTCGTTGTGGGTGCGACCCACATTTTTGGTGAATTTCAATGGTTATTTCATAAACCGTTACGGGAAATGAATCGATGTTGCTGTTTAGCGCTAAGGAATGAGTAGGTTTGTCCACGCCAATCGTTATGTCTGGCGATGGATGGGGCATAGGCCATGGTGATCGAGAGCTTGTCTCGATAATGCGACGACAAGGATGCTTTGAAGGTGGGTAGTGGGATGTCGGCTGCGAGCATGTGACCCTCAGATGAGAAGGTTTGTGGGGTTGTGAACTGGTCATTGGATGGTTTTATTGGCATTCAGATACTGGGGATAAATTGACTCGAGTACTATAATATTCCTTAGTGAATGCCAGGTTTAGGTTCGAATATGAAATCGGATAGAGTCCGAGCATAGTATTCATACTTGGGGTGGTTTTAGTTGGATATGAGCAGGTATCAGATCAAAAATGCATTGGTACTCGCATTTGTAGCATGACAGTGAAGTTGGTTGATTGGGGATTCAACTGTGGAATAACATTGGAATTTGGGTTGAGACTTTAGGGGGATGTGTCGGGACGATCTCGGCATGCCTTTGGGATTGAAGGCATCAGGTTTGGGAAATAGATAACATGTCAGTGGAGGAAGCCATGAGTCTTCAAGAGAAGTCATCCAGAGGAGGTTTGACTATCTTTTAAGTGGGTAATTGGATGTGGTTGGTTATAAGTCACATTGGGAACATTTTTTTGGACATGATGGGTACGTTCTGGAATTAGCTAGGTCTTTTCATGGATAAGATGGTGCGTCCAGGTTTTGACATTTTCACCTAGAGTTTGACTAATTTGATTCAGAATCAAGAACTAGGTGCAGTGTTCTCATATGTGATCAGTTTCAGTGAGTTCAGGGCTGTTCCAGGATCTTGATGATTGTACCACAAATTTCGAGCTTCGATGGTTGATCTCAATGGCGGGAAGCTTCATGACTCGAAATTGGCCTTTTGAGATAAGCCTTGTGGAGGGGAGTGGCATGGTATTTGTGATAAATTGGATGATATTATAGTCATTTCTTGGGTTAGACAGGCTCAGGTAAGCGATAGTTCGGTGTATCGATGGTGATTCCAAGTGTTTGATCGGTCTTTGGCGATTTGAGATACATACATTCAAGTGGCACTTTAGAAGCACATTGGGCGTTCAAGGATGGAACACTGTCATTGAGTGGGAATTCACAATTGAGTTAGGTTAAGATGTATCATTGGATGGCCACCAGGACTTCTTAGGGATGAGATGTTTTAAGGTGGATAAGTTTTAAAACCCCATGTTCGTATGAGCATTGAATTTTAGAGAAAAATTGAATTTTTCCAATTAATGAGGGGTTTGGATTTTGAACAAGACATCATCATCGAGTTCTAAGAGTTTAGGCACCTCAAATTTATGTTTTGGGGGTGAGAAATAGAGTTTTAGGGATGTCTCGAGGGCTCGGGAGAGCCTCGGGAGTGGTCGGGGTGGTTGTTATAGCCTTTCCTACAGCAGGCCACCGACTAGCTGGTGGGGGTATTAAATACTCAACTCCCCCAGGTTTTTTGGGGGTAGCCCCTCCCTCTTTATTCGTTTTGGCTGTGAGGACCTAGCGGTCTTCCCACTTCCTCTATTTGTTCCCCCCCTTGTTTTAGATGTGTTTCTTAGTCGATTATGGTGATAGTGGAAGGTATGGGCTCCTCTCCCACCTTCAGTCTATTCTCATTCTTCTTTCTGTCGATTCAGTGTTGTTTTTGTTTAGGTCGGAAATGGATATTTCACCATAGATTGGTGAAATCACTTGATTTCAAAGGGAATTTCATGCTGCCTAGGAATATGTTGTCCCAAGACAACGTTCACCTGTTGTCACTCATTTTTTTGTCAACAGTACGTCACGGTGTGAATTTTTATATGGTCTTTTATTAAAATTAAAAAAATGGAATTGGTTCTGGAATGTACAGTTTTTCCTAGAAATGGTGTCGGGGTCCTCTGTGGACCTCCCTTGAGCAATTAGACCTTATTCCGGCATGGCATGATGACTCGATGAGTTATCTATCATTATGATGAATTGGTTTTTTTTAAAAATAATTATAAATGTTACATTTAATTAATTAATGATGTGCAGGTGAGTTAGGGGCTTGGGGCATTGAAACAGACCCGGTTGATCATGGATGGGGTTGGATGGGTTTGGATGGGCCTTTGAAGCTGTCATGGGCCCTTGGTGATAAATTGGTAAAACATCAAATAAAGGTAAGTGGTCTTGCTTACTTTCCTTATGGCATTTATTTTTTTCTTATGTTTCACATAGACACTCGGGCTCACCACAGAGGGCAATGCCCTGGGTAAATTTAATTAAATTAAATTTTTTAATAAAGTAAAATTTATAATTAAAATGGATGAGGGCCATGGGTCACGAACAACCCCTGTGTTCTAGTTTGATGTCTCGGTCATTAATGGTCGAGGTTGGGACCTTTATGATAGTGGGTGGCCTGCAAACCTCATGAGAGGTGTGGTCGGATCCAATGAGACTTTGGAGCCCATGTGTGGGAGCTTAGGATACCTCCAAGCTAAAGGCAAGGGTGGACCTAGAGATCTCATGCCTTGTGGGCCTTATAGGGCCCCTTTGTTCTTTTGATTTGTTCAGGATCAGTGAGATGAGGGAAGACGAGCGATCCTCTTCCGTCTGTGGTGATCGGGCCTAGGTATAAAAACCTTAGGTAGACCAGGATTGGGTTGGGTAAGCAGACCGACCTAAAGAAACCTTGAGGATCGAGATGGGACATGGGACATCTCATGAATATAGCCTATGTGGAAAGACCTGTATAGCCAGTGAGGCCATGATACCTAGTTGATGATGTCGAGAGACACAACATCCCAGGGTGTCGGGTGTCATCCTAGGAGCGTGACTGAGACTGAGGACCCAAGTGAGGGTGCCTCTACTGTACTGAGACCGAGGGGGCAGTGAGTTCCCCATTGATAGATCACCCTTGAGCTGGTGTATGGAAGATGGTAGAGGGTGTCACCATGGAACCCATACTGAACTAGTGAGCACAAGGGGGTATGGACAGTGATAATAGGCATGGGCATTCAACCAGTCCTTAAATTTTCTTTATTTATGGATTGTGCCCTCGAGGCAGTTGTGATACGATTGGGATACCATGATTGGAGCTGAGTGTGTGATTGGGGTGCAAATTTTTTAAGTTGGTTACGATTAGAGCTGATAGTCGGCAGTGTTTTGCATACGGTAAGGCGCGCATGAGGTCACATCACAAAATGACCTGGTACTATTGATAGAGTGAATCGAGGAAAAACTTTACACACACACACATATATATTTTACATATTCATACAAATAGTTACATAAATATACATACACAGATGCACAACCATACATATGCATACAACTATACTTATACATGCTTACATGCATATATTTGTGTGTGTGTGCATATATATCTATGTGGACATGTGTTTTTGTATATGCAATATTTATTTACTCTATTTATGTTAATATTTTTTAATAAAATATAATTAATAAATATTATATTTAAAAAATAAGAACACATTTTCACATAATAAAATTATATAATTTTAATTTTAACTTCAAAAAAATTTAATTTGAACTAAAAGGTGAAAAAAAGTAAAATACAATTTTTTAGTTTATTTAGAGAAAGAAACAAATGTACATGTGCATGTAAAAGCATAAAAATATAAATAGATACAAATACGGGTTTTTTTAAGTTTTTCATAAAAAAGAAAATAAACCTAGGGTTTTTTTTAAATAGGTCGGAATGGAATTAAGACTCTAAACGCCTTCAGCTTTTTCTAGGCGAGGCCAGCAGTGTTTAAGGCCTTAATGCCTTTTACTAGAACCATTGGACAAAGGAATTAAGGTCTTTAACACCTTTACCCATAACCAAAAAAAATAATTTTTAAAATATACATGTTTGTATATGAAAAGAAATTATTTTTGTTTTGTTTTGTTTTATTTATAAATATATAACAAAAAATAGCCGAATTTAAATGTTATTAAATATCCAGAATTACTGTAATTAAAGTATTCTGGAATTATGACAGAAACCATCAAATGGGGCTCCCTTTTATAAAGGGGTTTGCCCTGGAAATCCTTAGGAATTTTCAATGTGGGATTCAAGTTCCACATTTACTGCAAATAATTAATAATATATTATTAATAATAATCAGTAATTAATTAATAATAAATATTAATTACTAATTAATTTCTAATAAATAATAATAATCCCTAAATACTAATTAATTATTAACATTTACTATTAAATATTAATAATTAAATAATTAACAATTAATTTGTAAATATTAATTAATTAGATGGAGAGGACCTCGGAGTTTCTCTCTCTAGTTATGGTGATTAGGGATTTGATCGTATAGATTTCGATCTCGAGTGCTATTTTGATCTGCATAATGCCTTCATTAGTCTCATGAAGGTGGCTGAGGAACTTTTTCAAGATGTGTCTTCTTCGAATGGTGTAGAAAAGGTTAATCTAGAACCTAAAGAGACGACCATGGGAGAAATGAAGTTTCAACAAGGATCGAAGCTTTTTTAGGAATCATAGTTTGGTAATGATTCGAAATCTATGATCTTTTCTAATTATCGCATTGATTCACAAAAAAAGAATCACATGAAAAAAATTCATGGGGTTTGTTGAGGTGAATCCCCAAATTCTAGGGGATTATCTCAACAAATGTCGCTTTTCAATCCTTTCTCGCTTTGCGATTACTTAAAAGGAAAACATTTGGAAGCTTGAGGATACGTAAAACCAGTTCATCCAAATCTGGAGGTTTTGAGGCTGGAGAATCACCTCAATAGGTAAGGGATTTACCCTATTGTATTTCTCTCAAATGAACTAAAATTAATAGCTTAGAGATTTAGAGTTGTTTCTCTCAAGCCAAGATTCTTACCAATACAGGTCTGTAATTCTTTGTTTGATACTCATTCATTTGGGAACTGATTCACCCAATTTTGGATTAAAATTATGGGTTTGAAGTGGATCTTCTGGAACCTGAAAATCCTCTGGGATTTTTCCTTAGTTGTGGGTCTTCTAATTATGCTTGATAAACAAAGCTTGCTCATTATGTTCATTTTTATAGAGTTCTGGTAGAGGTCGATTTTAATTACCCCCTCATTGATATTGTATTTTTGGTTTCTAATAACTTCATGATTGATTTGTAAATTGAATTTGAAAACCTACCAAATTTCTATGATAAATGTAATTGTCTTAATCACGTGATTGATAGGTTTCATAGAGGTCCAAAAAGCATACCTTATCATCCTTCCAAATCCAATTAATCTTCAACGAACTTAATTGAAAAATACTAAACTTTCAATTTTCCACCAAGTGAACAAGATTTTTGATGTTTATGCTTTTTGGACCTCTATGAAACCTATCAATCACATGCTAAAGACAATTACATTTATCATAGAAATTAGGTAGGTTTTAAAATTCAATTTACAAATCAATCTTGAAGTTTATAAAAAAGATTTTTCAATTAAGTTCGTTGAAGATTAATTTTAACAAAATAAAACATCCTTTTAAATTTTTTTAGTATTTTTCTCAAATGTTTTTTAAATTTGAAATATCAATAAAATTTGTCAAATTTCCAAAACAACATATTTAAATCATCAAATTATAAATCTCAATAATGTCGAGCAACAAGTACACATACAGCTTGATGGGGACATTCCAAACAGTACACTGTTAACTTAATACATTAACACCTATGCTTTTTTGGCCTCTCAAAGATGCTCGACCCATATGTGGAATTGAAAATTCGAATAAGGAGAGGGAACTGAAAAGAAACAAAAGTGACCATTGGAACACAGGTTAGTAAAATAATCAGAGGAAGGATCCATGGTACTTGATGACGAAGTACCATATCCAAAGTGCACCCACAAGCAACCATCATAAATGCTAATGACAAGAAAAGAGATGATAGACCCAGTATCAGTTTTCTGGGAAAAAACTCAAGAAAATATTTCTCTGAAAAGCGAGAGGTTAGGATCCCCAAGAATATAAGTAAGGAAGTGATAGATAAAAATAGTGAAAAGGCATCAGATACCGGAAAGACAACAAAGGAATTACGATGTTCAAATATCGGGGCACCAGAACTTTCATTGTTGCCACCAGGAAGGGTATAGATTGCAGAAAACATGATTGTAATAATAAGAGCAACCACAACAGTATTGGATGTGGCAGTTTCCTTTAACCACTTTTCCCCATTTTTTTAGCTCACGATGCTTCTCCACAAACAATTGATGAGGGGTTTTATCATCCCCATTAATATTTCCATGATAACCAGTAGGGATTAAATTTTCCACTTCCTGCCAAAAAATATGAAAGTAATTAAGCACAAATTTAGCTATGAAAATAATAATAATCATAATACCAATATTAACACAAAGAAATAAAATTACTTTAAACCATTGTATCTCTCTCTCAAATTGAAAAGCCGCGCCTGAAACCTTTTCAAGTCTATAAGCAGGTGCTAATTCTCCAGCATAATGCAGCAAAGTATTTTCCTTTTTTTCAATTGTACATGATTCCCAATTCCCACTAAATTGATGTATTAGGCCTGGGAATTGATGTATTAGGCCCAACATCTTTTCTTGTCGATGGATAATGGCATGTCCAAGAGAAAGAATTCCATTGTCATCAGGGACAACCCAAATATCAGGATAGGCTTTAATAATTGTAGTAACTATCTCAATGATTCCATTTTTTGAAGCTTGAGTCAAATCATAAAGAGCAAGCAAATCTCCAAAACATCAAGGACTTAACATGGATATTTTCTTGATAATGACAGAAAGTATCTTACAAGCAAGGACATGTCTAACTTTTGTATGGAAGATTTCATCACCACCTAATATAGGTGCAAAGAAGTCAATTTCTTTAATAAGACAAACATTATAAACTAATTTTAACAAATTATATCATACCAAATACTTTTAGAATGGCCCATAGAATTCCATGACCTCTGTTAGGTGCTACAAAAGATATTTACAGATGAATTATTTGAAAGCATGCAATATTAATGTAGGTCATCTTGTGTAATTATACTACCTTCTATATCTTCATGTAACATCGTGAAGGTTGTAGTAAAAGGCACATGCATACCTGCAAGCATAAATCCCTTAAGTTTAGCTAAAAAACTGATGAATGTCAAATATGTGTTGATTGTTTGAAGCAATTAAATAGTATCATAAGAAATGTAAATTACAATATAAATTTAATAAGCCCTTTAATATGAAGAGGAAACAAAAAAACACAAATTAAAAATGACAAATACTCACATGAATAAATCCATTGCTGCCAAAATGTCAATTGACTCCCACATGGAAAGTAATATGGTATGACACATAATGGACTCAATATTGTCCTTCCTGAACTGGTTTTCTTCAAAGCTAATTGAGGAAATTTCAAGATGAAATCCAAGGGGATATCTAATGTGGGAAAAACAAAGTCTAATAATTAAGTACTTATATTGCAGTAATATGAAATAAACTTTTACAAAAGTATATAATTACATAGGTATCCAGAAAAAATACATTTGTGAAAAAAGATCACGCCCAACTCAACATGCGGATCCGGGTCCAACATCTCTAGTGGAGTTCTTTTATAAAAATACAAAGTCATGTCATGATTATTATCTTGATCAGCTGCCAAGGTAACTGGAAGGATAAACCCTCGACCATGCATTTTGATTAAATTAGAGTTCTTTTCCATCATAAAATCCGCTAATTTTTTTGATTTAATCATAGCAGCAAGGTGCAAAGTAGTGAACCCTTTACAATTCTGAATTTCCAATTCCTCATTAGACATATTGTCGATCAACTCTCTTGCAAAATCAAACTCTTTGGTGAAAATGGCTATATGCAGTGGTGTGCCCATGTTCGAAAGGCGAGTTGATAGTGCATCACGATGGTTGTCGATGTAAGCTCTTGCAAAAACCCAATCGTTGTTCGATATTGCATTGTAAAGGGCTCTATGATTGGGCTGCTCAATAATATTGTTGTTCTCTAACAAAAAAGATAATTAAATTAGCAAAAATCGAACATATTTATTACTATCACGGCTTAGCATATTATAAAACCATGAACATACTGGATTCGAGGGTAATAAGTCACGGTGTAAAGAATATACATTAAATCAAAGTAATAGAGAGGAAAAACGGTTGCACCGTTTGAAGTTTGACTAAATGTTTAAAAGCAAAGTTTCCTGAATTACCTTCCACGCCCTCAGAGATAGTCGAGGAAATTTCCACCATGGTATGATTGTTGTGTTTTGTGAATGATACAAAGGGAGAAAGATGAGAAGTGGTTATGGAGCAACAATGGGTAAGTGATCAGAGGAACGCGGGAAGTGGGTTTGATTGGTTGTTGCTGCTATTTAGTGGGATGCGTGTAAGGGTTACCTTGGGCTGGACTATTATGCAGGTGAAGGCAGCTCGAAGGGGCAGGAATTGAGTGTTTGGCCAGTGTATAATTAATACTCTCCTGTCTTTATACTTTTATTAGTTTGTTGCGAAATCGGTGAACTCGGGGCGCGCGAAATCGGGAACAATTCCGAGGGGCGGCGCGAATTCAGGGAAAATTCGGGGCGCGCACAAAATTTAAAGGGGAGGGAATTCAGGAGGGCGTGCACAGGAACCGCGAAATTTGAAGGAAAAAAACACGGTAATGAAATTACAAAAACCACCGGACATTTAAAAAAAAAATACTTACCCACCTCTATGAAAGTGCATAAGTTGGTGAATGATATCAAGAAATAAAGATCAGAAGTGGTTACTGAACAACAATGGATAAGTGATCAGAGTAGAAGCAAGCTAACTAGGTTATTATTTAGGGTAGAGAGCTAAGAGAGCACCATGTGAGGGAAAAAAACGGGTGGAGTGGGAGATAGAATTTTGTAACATTTGTTCTCAATGAAATAAAACTCATTTTCTCTCACCATCCTTTGTTTATGATTTGTGAATCGCATCAAGTATTAGAGTCACTGTTTTGAAAACAACATCAAGAAGTGGAGATTTTTTAGTTGTTGTGGGGTCTGCGCTATGCAAGGTAGTCCCCGTCGAAATAGTAGGATTCATTAGGTATAAATTTGGTTAGAAAACTCATAATTACGAAATCAAAAAAACTTAGTTTATTATTCTGATATTATTAACACATAATCCAATAAACAAAATATATAATCTGTTTCACAATCTTTCATAAACCAGAAATTTCCAAATGATTTATAGAATTGAACAACATCACATGTGAATGGATAATACAAAAATTCAAGACATCCAATATTTATCATTAATCAGAAATACAATTTCAAAATAAGCAACACCAAGCATGAAATTCAACAGTTTCAAAAAATTTAAGTAGAAGCGGGTGTTCAGCAATTAACCTGGTCAACAAAAAAACAAAGAATGGAAATCATTAAAAGGACACACATATGTAACGTGCTTCTACAAATTGGCTTACGTGCACGGGGCAGAGTCACCATGGGTTTTCACTATGCAAACAATAACATAGTATAAGAAGCAGCAAAGCAATAGGACAAAAACAACAAGCAACATTCAAAAAAACACCACTAAGGAACATTTAAACCAGGTTGAGACCCCCATTACTAGGGGCTCAACCTCACTTTAAAATAAGCCTCATGTTGAACATCTTGTGCTCCCATCCTTTCCAAGAATATCACATCACATCACAGTGCATACCATCCATATTTGATGTGGGTCAGGACATATCCTTACCAACCCCTCCCTTGCAAGGACTAGCATCTTGTACTACCATTATGTATCATCATATCACATCTCACCAAAATACACTAGGAACAACACATCATGTCTCTCTTGAAAAAATTAGGGGGCATCACACCACATCTTATCACATAACCATGGAAGTGGGGTATCATGAATGTAAAGGTCATCAACCTCATACCAACATCCTACCATAAATGACCCCCACTATATATCATGTCTCATAATAACCTCATCACATCAGATGTCACATAAAAATACCTAGATTTTCAATACCTAGATTTTTAATATACATCTCACCTGAAGACACTTAGGCACATCAACCACAATAATCAAATCATCAAAAAAATGAGAAAACTCCCCAAACCCTTCAATTTAAATTATCCTAATTAATTATCATTATTATTCCAACTCTTAATATCCACCTAAAGGAAATAAAAATCATGAAATATGAATAAATATCACATAAAATGGAGTGAATGAGGATCCCCCGCCTCGAAGAATCTTTCTCGATTCATTATGCACCATAGGGTGAAGAAGAAATGGCTTGAAAACCACAAATGCACACAAAAAACCACAATCAACATGAAATTAACCAAAGGGTTTTCAAAATATCACTCAAAAAGTATTCCAAGAAAAAAACACCATCATATTGGATCTACGAGGGAAGAAAAAAATGAGAACACAGAGATAAAAGGAAGAATATACCATAAATCGCTAACTGGAAACTACCAAAACCTATTGATCATTATGAGGGAGGATGGGTAGGAAAGTATCCCAAAATTTATTAGGGTTCATCTAGAGAAATAGATATAGAGAGAGTAATGGATGAATGATAAAATAATGAAATGAAGAAGATACATAAACAAGCTATAACTCACCCAACTTATTACATAAACTACACTTTTAGGCCATCGGTTATAGGGGTCTATGGATTACAAGATGTAAATCCAACCTTTAGGTTATAAACTCCTTTTCTTATGAAAAACATACTTCCATGGGATTTAAAATATGTACCCCATAAATTTCACTTTTATAGTATAAACCCATTTTGCAACCACTCTTATGCCATGTACAAGTTGTAAAATATCTAGCCACACAAGCCATAAACCACCATCTTATACCGAAAATACCTCTTTATGGAATAAACAAACCTACTACAATTCATTTGTAGCTACAAAACCACTGAACCTCCTCTAGCCTCTTATAAGCACCTCCAATACATAAAAATGGAATGTAATAGGTCAGGAAGGCATAGACCATTACAAGATAAATCTTGGATAATCTAATCCTATTAAATTATTACTCCTCATTCTTGATAACCCTAGGTTTAAATAACCTTGATTAGATTGATGAAGAAACATTGTTAAATTTTTTTAAAAAATGTTTCTTCTTATAGTTTTAACTTTTAATTACTTGTATCATTCATACGATACTTTAGATCCTAGATATCATATTCCTACCTCATATATATTCCCAAAACCTTTAAGAATATCGATTAAACAATCTCTAAAATCAACCATATTGTTCGAACAGTTACATTGATGACAATAGGATAAATTCCTTAGCTATAAAAAAGCATTTTTTATTCTCCACTTAAATAATATTATAGAATTAAACAAGTCATAAACCTTGTGTATTAAAAACACTCATCTCATTTCATTCAAACAATTATTGTTTACATGCCCTTATCAAGAGCTAATGAGATAAAAGAACATCTTATGATGAGTTTATCTAGACATGAAGTGTCCAGAATATAAATACAATAGCTCATTTTATCCATTACTTGAAAAAATATCAATTTTCCATTCTTTTCATCTTCTTACCTTTTGTGTGTTTAAACACTTTGTAAAACATATATTTGATGACATATATCCGTTAGAATAATATAATTTATTTCTATAACCAATAAATTTTTAAGAAAACCTTTAGTCTAATTGTGCCATCAATATATTGAATTATATTTAATATCATTTTTCATACCTAATCATATTGAGTATATGAGACTAAAATTAATTAAATCATTTATGTACCCAATCATATTGAGTACAAGAGTGGAGAGTAAAATTTCTTTGGTCATTATTGCATCTAAAACATTTGAAATTTTAAATAAATCACTCTACTTCGATACGCATCTAGATTCACATGTTGAACAATTTAAACACTTGGTTACTCATAAAGGAACTATTCTAACACATAGATTCTTATCCTTAAGAACTTTTATTAAATCACCAATCATGCTTAAGAACTATTATTAAGTTAGAATTATTTGGAGTATCTTGTATTAATATTATTCTTTTAAGGATTGATCTCAAAGTTTAGTTTGATGATGATGATGTTATTAATATACAAAATAATCTTTTATTAGATGAGTATCATGTTTTATAACTATTTAATTATTAAATTTATTAAATTTACTCCCACTAAAATGATGAACCATTTTAAATTTAATCATATCTTTTAATAGGAAAAAATCCATATTTTACTAATCAATGGGTCCAATATAGAGTTAATCCCACCACTTAGTCATTTATGTAGGGAATCATCCCAATCATATCATATATGAATCTTGTATAGTCAAGTGACCACCCCTTTTTCTAATCCCTCAAATCTATTCCTATGGTATCCTAACTGTTGGGGATTACTATCTATTTTAACCCATTGAAAATTCCAATAAGAATCTAACACTAAATAATCAAGGGGAACCCGGTTAATCACAAAACTACCTAACAAGACATTCTAGTGTCACTTATTACTTTCATTCCTTACACAAGATATTCTAGGGGCACCCTGTTAATCGGGGAACTACCAAGTTGGATGATTGAGGTCTTGAAAAGTGCCTCTTTGGAAGGAATCTCATACTTATTATTTTAAGGGGATTTAGTCAAACCATTTTATCTCATGTTATTCCTTTTATATATACATGCTTCAAGTAATTTTTTTTTGGAATAATATTTCCTTCTCCAAATCAATAGTTCTAACAATATTGATGTGTAATTCTTTACATAGCCCAAAATATTGTGTTGCTCACCATAAATTAGAAGTTAAACATATTCATACATATCTAAATACATAATATGTATAAGTTACATGAACACTTCATGTAAAGTCATATAGTTATATGAGATTTAAAATATCTATATATGTAAGACTAGAGTGCTAGATAGACAACCCCATTAACCATCCAAGACAATGTAAAATCCTCCAATTGGATAGGTAGAATAACCCCAAGTCCCACTACCCAAGGATACTTTACTCAAGTGATAATCCAACTCATCATAACTCTAAAACATGATTTTCATAAACTATACTGAAAAACTAAATTCAAGTTCATAACATTAATTATATACTGATTTCAAGGTGGATAAAAAACTAAATTCAGTATCATACCAATCATGTAATGTAATACTCTATCTAAAAGTAGAAAAATATTTTAAAATTAATCATAAAACATTCATCATATAAATATTTTATAACTATGAATAAAATAGGGAATAAAATTTAAATAAATTAACAACTCAAATAGTTAAATATGTTATAAACATTTATGAATAATTAATGAATAAAATATAATTATAAACATTTTATAATTTTAGCTTTATATTATAGACATTCCATAAATATAAACATAAACATTTAATATTCATTCCAAAATGAAAACTTTCATATTCAAAATTATATGAAATTTCTTTTTTAAATATATTATGTTTTATGAATTATAAAAAATTTACAATTCAATTTCTATTATGTAAATATAATCTAATATCATTTACTTAACATTATTTTAACCATTAGAATATCATGCATCAAAAAAATTTACGTGGATTAAATAATATCCACATAGGGCTCCCTTTTATTTTGAAAAATAAAAAATAATTAATTATGAAAAAATCATAATTTAAATATAAAAATTTTATATTTTATATTTATTTAATAATTTATAGTCCTTTATAAATTATTTTTTATGATTTATAAATAAAAAAAATTATTTTTATATCATAGGCTGTGTCATATAATTTTTATAAAAGATACTTTTTTAAAAAACTAATATTTAAGGTTTGGGATTAAAATGTTGTATAGAAAATTAACTAATTATAAATAATTTATAATTAATTAACTTATATAACTTTTATGAATGAAAATATCCCAAAATACCTTTTATAATGATTTATAAATACTTTATAAACCATTAAAGTGATTTTTTTTGCTAAAATCAATATTTAACACATTTCTATTTACCCGTACACAAGGATCCTTTCCTATATAATGTTAAGAGTGGTTACCTTTACACAAACCTTGTACATAAGTTTAATCCCAAAAAATCAAAATAACATAAGGGTAAAACCCCCCATGACCTATATGTAGTATCCTTGTGTAAATGTAAACTATATTTTAACTTCATATAGACCCATCTACATAAGAGTGAAGTGGTATGACCCTTACATTTACTACTCTGCATAAGGTTATTTTTCAAATGACCCTTACAAACCTACGCTTCATGTAAGGGTGAGTTACGAGTTTCCTTTACTTAACCCTTTAAAACATAACTACCTTTTTGCATAAGTTTATGTACTATCTCACACTTACATAAATGTAAAATTTATCATTGTATCAAGGTAGATTTCATTATCCCTTACGCATGCTTAAAAACTGCTATATAACCTTTATGCAGCAAACATTATGTTGCTTTAGGAAATCCATGATTACCATTACGTGAACCCCTTCACATAAAGATAAGTCATTGGATACATTTATGTGATCAATCATGTAAAGTTAACACCCTATTTACCCTTATGAAACTTATCTACATAAGGTTAATTCATTGGTTACCATTACATAGCCTTTCTACGTAAGGGTAAACCATTTTTCAGATTTTTGAAAAACATGAAAATTGATGGGTTCTTTCCATTTTAATCATTTAAATGAAAGTTTTCTGTCATCTAAATCATGGGAATCATTTGATACCAATTAAGGGTTTCTTTAGAGTCTAATAGCCCTTATCAGATCACGTAGAAGTAGTTTAAACCCTTGTCCAAGGATCTCCCATGTAAAATAATATGAAACTACGTATAAATCTGAAATGAAGAAATATTATAAATTTTTACCATTCACAAAATATGCATCTTATACCCTTAATCTTTGTTTAATATGTTTGATGTGGGTCATTAAAGTGAAAAAAACAAAATATTTCCACCTCCATAGTGTATTCACAAGCTAATATAAATCATTAAATGTTTGAGTGAGATCTTATCTTCGTCCATGGCCTATTAGATCCTTAGGTTCAAAGGAAGAATATGAAAATATATTTTAGGTCTCTGGGAGTTACAACCAAACATGAATAAATATAAAAAATTCCACTGGTGGTTTATATATAAAATAAAGGACACTCTTTAATTGTTGTCTCATTTATTTATTTTTAAAGGCTCGAGATGAAGCCTCATTTTTATTATTAAACAAAAAAACTCTTTTTTATAGGGTAGAGGGAGACCCATTACATAGCCTGAAGGACCATGACCAAGTGGTCTAAAGACAAGACCTAAAAGCCCATTTTTTGGCCCAAATGGCCCTTCGGTGAATAGTACTACTAAAGTAACTGGGCTATTATAGTACCTACTAGAGTACCGCCACTGCTACAGTTCCTACTATAGTATCCTCTACCACTATAGTGTCACCACTGCTATAGTTCTGCCACTACTACTGTGCCCTGCTGCAGCGCTGCTACATTACTCGAGAATTCCTCCCCTACCCGGATTTGATCTTGGGTCTTTCAGATACCAATCAAGAGTCTCTAATAAATTCACTCATCATATGAATGTATAACCTCCTATACATTTCATATCAGGATATAGTTTCTAAATAAATGATAGCTTAGGTGGAAAGAAGTTTCAGGTGCATAGCCAATACTTCCAACATAGGTGGTATAGGATAATATACCTTAATATACATGAAAATCAATATTTTCATGCAATCCCTAATATCATATATATATATACACACAAATATAAGACTTTATGGAATATATCTTATTAATTCATACCTCTTCCCTATCTCCAGGTCCCATCATCATCAATCATGCCTTGTCGCACTAGAACATGATCCCCCTCTAGGGGATTACTAAGAAATAATGATCCAACTATCACCATGATGCCAGATACAAACCTCCATATTCCAAGCATTTAGAATCAACTGGGTATAGTAAAGAATGAACAAACATATCACACAATCCATAGGTCTCACAGGCTACTCATGACCACCATATGCATAATCAAAAGAATACTATATCACATAATGGTTCTAATGACTACGTATGCATGCACACACATGGAAATAAACTTTTTACAATGTCCCTATGTGGTAAGGACTTTCTACCTCGAGTGCATTGATTCCAATTTCTAAGAGCCATCACCAAACCACATCTATAAACCAGAAATCCCTGGAATAAATCCCAACTCACTACAATTGGAATTCAAGAATAAAGATTCAAGCGGAGAAAATCACAAGGCCTTAGAAATAGATTAACTTTCCCAATGAGATCCACCACCATTGGTAGATTTATATCTATTCAGGAAAATGATGGAAATTCTCTTGATCTGGCATCTTATCCATTAATAAATCATGAAATCCTTATTAGATCACAATATAATTCAAATATTTATCCATGAAATCTTGGATCTATGATTATTTCTAATAAAAGGAGAGTATATCTAGAAGAAATGTGAAGAAAAAAGTAAAAATAACCTTCAACTTGAATTCAGACGATCCAAAGATTCTAGATCCACTAGAATAAAAGTTCAAAGGGAGAGGAATCGTCAATAACATCCATTGGTATCCCTAAGTTTGAGATACCTAGGAATAGGTGAAATAATGAAGGTTTTGGAGGATAGTTTATATTAAAAAACAAATTTTTAGATTAATTAAGTCGTGTACAGTTTGGTCACATGGTTTACTAAACTATGCACTAACCATGAAAGGCTCACTTCCTCTTATGAGAAATCACACAGTTTGGCCACATTTTTTGGTATACTGTGTCTCAACCATAATTTTTTACTCTATCCTAAGTCACACAATTTCCTAGGTAAATTCATGCAGTTATCTCTAACTTTGAGACGATTGTGCACCACTTAATGTCCCTCTCCAATAATCCAAATGGTTTCCTAGGGATAACTGCATTGTTTTATGAAATTGTGTACACCCTTAAAAGCCTATAAAACTATTTAAAACCATCCATAATTCAACTAGGAATTCACCCAAGAAAAATATAACTCAAAAACACTTAAAGAGGGGTCAAAAGAAAGGCGTAATGTACTTGAGTAATCTGATTCACTACATCACATGTCTACCATCTCCCTAAGCAGTAAGGAAAAAATAAAAACCTTTATATGTTCAGTGATATGAGTATATAAAGTCTCTAATACATTCTTTGATATCATGAATGCCTCCCCATATATTAATAGCTTCTGACTAGAAGTAGGGGTCTAGGGTAGTACTATGGGGAGACTACACCCTCATATCATAGTGTGAAATAATAGGAAAGAAATGAAACATCATTTATAACATAACCAAAGTTAATAGAATCAATTAGAATATCCATAAATAAATAATAAATAAATGTGAAAGAAAACAGCCATACAGACTCAACATCTAACCACCCAGAAGGCCAGTCACATTAACAAAATAAATAAAGGAATAAAAAGACACTGGGGCGCTACTATATCCCTCAGTCATACCTCTATCCCAGTCTTTATGACTGTGATCTATCTCGCTCGATCATGCAACACATGACATATACCCAACTTAAACCTCAAATTTTTGAGGTCTTCTCAGGTACCCAAGTGCCATGGACTCCTGATTAGTCACTATATAAAATCATTTAGTCATGTTTATGAACCATGTTTTCAAAAAATGTGGTTGAATCTTAATTTAGCTGCGTTTTTTAGCCATGTTTTAAAATGTATTTAATTATATATGTTTTAAAGCATCGTTAATTTAGTCATGTTTTAAAATACTACTATTTAGCTGCATTTTAAAACATCACTCATTTTTTCATGTTTTAAAGTATTGATAATTTAACCACTTTTTAAAACGTCACTAATTTTCCACATTTTATAATGTCTCTAATTTAGCCACATTTTAGAACATGGCTAATATGATGAATTTATATTTTATGTGTGTTTTACATGTGACCAACATTAAATAACGAATTAAAATATATTTTATGTATATATATTTATAATATTATTACAACTACTTAATATTAACTAAAAATTATTAAAAATATATATTTAATAATATAATAAATTACTAATTTTATATATAATATATATATGTATATATATACACATACAATTAAATTTATATATATATATATATATGTTTGTATGTATATGTGTGCGTATGTGTGTTAATTTATAATATATATATATATATATTAAATTACATATATAAATATATATATATATATGCAAGTAATTATCTAAATTAACCATGTTATATTATATTAGTTTCTTGGGATATAATTACATCAAACAAACACACACACACACCATACACACACAGGCCTGAAAGGCGGGTCATAACCCCCACCCCAAGGGATAACCCACCCAACTACCCACTTTATTACATCTTATATATTTGGCCCGAAGGACCAGTGGGCATGTAACTCATTGCATGACCCTTAGGCCCAAAACTTTTGGCTCATGGACCATTTTGTGAATAGTACTACTACAGCACCCACTGCTACAGTGCCTGTTGTTACTACTGCAACAGTTCCCTCCTCCGCTATAGTATAAATATAACACGCACACACACATAGAGAGAGATATACACAAACACATATACATACATACATACATACAAACTCATAGATATATAAGTTGAAACATAATTATGATTAATTAATAATAACTATATAAATGATCATTATTAATATATATATATATACACCTTAATTTTCATATATAGATATAGAGAGATTAATTTATATATATATATACTAAAAATAATAACTTAAATGATCGTTAATGTATAAATTAATATATACACAGACACACACAAACATGTGTGTGTGTCTATATATATATATTTATTTATTTATTTGTATATTTATATTAATTTATACATAAAAAAACAATATTTAGAAAAAATATTATAATTAAATAATAATTACTAAATAAAAGGTCATTAACGTGTGTGTGTGTGTGTGTGTGTATTTATAAGTTCATTTATAATATATATATATATATAATAATATATATATATAAATATGTATTAATAATAACAAAATAAATGATCATTAATGTATAAATTAATATTATATATGTAAATTTATAAATATATTTATGAATTTATAAGTATATTTATATATCAATTTACAAACACACACACACACACACACACACACACATATATATACATATAAATTACTATTAATATACTTATATACTTATAAATTGATTTATATATTAGTATACAGATATATAGATATAAGTCTATTACCATATTAATTAATATATAATTATAACCATATTAATATAATAATTAATATATAAATTTATAAGTATAATTGTATTAACACGTATATGCATATAATAATATACGTTTATTATATTACTATACCTATACATACATGCATACATTCATATATATACCTAAGGAAGCTTTCTTGTGTTTAATATATATCAATGATTGATTAGTAGGGATATTAATTTGCATATATTAGTTTGCACATGCACACACATGTGTGTGTGTATTGATGTGTGTGTGTGTGTATCAATGTGTGTGTCTATGTCTATATGTATGTATGTATGTATGTATGTATATGTATATATATATATATGTATATGTGTATGTATACTTGTACATATGTACATATGTATATATGTATGTATTAAGTCCTATATATATGTATATATACTAATATATTAGTTTATATATAAGTTCATGTAGATTAATAGATGAATTTATATATAATTTTTTAAATATGAATTTATATATAAATTTATAAATATGAATAAATATATATGTATAAATATAAGTATGTATATAACATAGTTTAAAATTGTGGATAGAAATAGGCACCCAGGTGAGTGGTCAGGGTGCCCCCTTCTTTCCCCATAGATCGGGTTCGAATCCCATGCCATAAAAATTAAGTCTCTTATGTGACCTGCATGCAGGGGACTTTTCAATGGTTAAGGTGGCATGGGTCACAAGTAGGATACGACAGAGGATGTTGGGTCGGGGTGGATCTAGAGGTGGTAGGTGAGGAGTAGTATTACAATGGTGAAAGGCAGTGGGGGTGTATCGAGCGGTAGTGTGTTGGTACAACGATGGTGGTGCGGTGGTGGGTGGTTGAAATGATTTTTTTAAAAATATATATATATATATTTGAAAAAAATTACATTTAAAAAAATGAATATGAAAATTTATTAAAATATAGAAATAAAAAACTACCGACATTTTTATTTCTTATAAATGTAGGTAAATGTAGCATAGGTAAATGACCTACCAATTATCGGTGACGGGAAGTTGGAATGGTTTTTAAAAATATATATATATATAATTGAAAAAAATGACATTTAAAAAAATGTAAATGAAAAATTATTAAAATAAAGAAATAAAAATTACCCACATTTTCATGAAATGTGGGTAATTGGTAAGTCATTTACCTATGTTTTATTTACCTATATTTATAAATAATGCAAGTAAATGGTGTGTGGGTAATTAACCATGTTTATAAACACAACTAATTCAATTAAATTTATAAACACAACTATTTAGTGACTTTTATAAATGTGGATAAATTACTAATCTTTATATACACAGCTAAATTGCTAGAACACCATTTCTTAAAAAAATTATGAAATGTCAGTAAATGGTTTAGACATGTTTATAAAGGTTGCTAAACACACAAAAAAATGTGACTAAATTCAATTTTTCTTATAATGATGGTGTGAGTACAACTCATAAGGGAACCACCAACATTGTCCGTTATATAACCAGTAAATGTAGTGTTCATATGTGATATACTTAGAATGTAAATAATAAATTGCAATATAATAAATAAATATAGACTATTGATTCTCAGTTTCATTGAACCTGGGATCAACCCAAACCCGCTTCATCCAGTGTTAGGGTGTCTCTGAGAACGTCACACAACTATGCCTACAAATATCATATTGGTCCCAAGAAACTACTCCAATGTGACCCAAACCTATGGGTGAGATCTACATACAATATCAGATCAAGTGTATCATCTTGACTCTGAGGATCGAATCCAAGGTAGAAAAAATCATGGTATCACATATCCAATTCCATGTAATCCCAAATCATGATATCTCAACTCCAATCCATGGCATCCCAAATCACAGTACTCCCATATCTAATTAACGAAATCCAAAATCATGGTATCTCATATCCAATCCATGGTATCCAAAATCATGGTACTCCCAACTCCAATCCATATAATCCTAAATCCTGGTACTCCCGGCTCCAATACATGGCAGTCCAAATAGTGTTTCTCCTAGATCCATTCCATGTAAACCCAAATCATGGTATCCCAGTTCCAATCCAAGGTATCCCAAATCATTGTACACCTGAATCCAATCCATGTAATTCTAAATCATGGTACTCATAACTCTAATTCATGGTACCCTAAATCATGTTAATCCCAACTCCAAATCTATGACATCAAAAAACATAATTTCTCGATAAACTTTACATCCCACTATTCGGATCCTATAAGCATGTCCTATGAATCCCAAACCCATCTAGAAACTCAAGGGATTTCCTTACTGGGAATCATCCATCATCTAAGCCCAAGGAGTGGATCTTCGTACTAGACACACATCATCTGAATCTAGAGGTTTGGTTCCCCTATCTAATATCATATCATGGTAGACTATTTATCCCACTATACGAATCCAAGGATTGTATCCAAGGCATCCCAAACCATCTCTAAAAAAAATCCTGGTGGGAAAATATCCCACCCAAGTCATCTCGTATAATACATCTCAATAAGGTCATCTATCTTCTTGAAACCATATCACAAACCGGTGATGGAATCTCTATTGTATGACTATCCATCATTATATCCATAACAAGATCAAATCATTAATTCAGGTTCTAAGGTGTCACCTATAGTTATCACAACCTATTTCTCATGTGTTCTCTCTCACTAGGGTCAACACGTCACTAGGGAACCCACTAGGGTCCCCTGGGTCTCATCATAGCTAGGAAACCCTTCCTAGGTTCTCTTATATCAAAACATCTCATGTATAAACACCCATCACTTAGAGTTAATGGTTTCCCACAACATTTCCCTAACCACCACACAATCGCATAGGCCACACCAATTTCTCCAAATAAGGGTCACATAAGTGAGATGTCCTCAAGCCCATCCCATTCCCATTCATCCTATATAAATCCTCACACCCATCCTAAACATCAATCTCCTCATAGTATTCCCAACTGGATGATAATGTCTTAGTAGGTAGGATACTTGCACCATAGTAATCTTGACTAGCCTGAAGTATTCTAGGCATCCCAAGGTTCTCACATGGAAAATCCTTAATCCATATATCCCAGTCCATCACTTGCCTCTACCAAGAGTCCACTAAGGCCACCTCTCTCTAGGTCCGCTACATATCATTCATTTGTCTGTGTTTATTTTACACCCCTTTGGTTCAAAGTTTCTTAGTGTATACTAACATAATCAAGGCATTGGTCATCGATGTTCAAATCATCAAGCTAGTGCACAAGGTATTTTCATAACCTTTGGTGCTTTGTTCAGTCCATAGGAATTTAATTTTAGGTTGAAAAATTAATTTTAAATAAAATTTAAACCACCCTTAGTGGAGAAACCACATATCAAATTCCATAAAATAAATCATAATATAATAAATCACGTATGAGGGAACACCTAACACAACTAGAGATATTCCATTATAATTCCACAACCCGAAAACTCTCCCCAAGCCCATCTATGTCCATCCATCCAAATTCCATAATCATGAGGCCCTAACTCATACAAAATCAATCAAATTAATTAATTATAATAAAATTATAATTAATTAAAACAAATAAAATTAATTTTATACATTAATTCAAAAAGGAATAAATGCCTAAAATATCATTAGGAACTCCCGTCACACTGAAGCCACAACCAAACCCTCACAAAAGGCCTGAAATATACTCCTGACGATAACCTAGGAAAAATCACTATCAATAAGAACCAAGCCCATCACCAAATTAAATTAATTTTATACATGAACTTAGAAAAATCCAAAGACAGATGCACCTCAACCGAAATGGAATGTGATGGCATAGAAATGTCATCTAAGGACTTCCCCTACACAATATGAGAAAAATCCCCATCTAAATAGGCTTATTTTGCCATGATTCAATGGAATCTGAATTGAAACCCTAAATAAGGTAATCCAAATCATGATAAAATCAAGTGGAACCAAGAATAAAAAGAATACGAGGAAGAATCCTTCCTCTAATGCCATGAAAATTCCCCAAGAACCCATCCCAGATCAAGGGGAATAAGGAACAGAGGTAGGGGAGGCTCTAATAGAGATCCCTCCCCATGTGTGTCTATTAAACCTAAAATGATGGGGGTTGATCTCGCCTTTATTTATTAAAAAAAATTATTAACACCCTTTCACATTGTGAACCCTTTATCCACAAAATTTCATGACATGAACCATTGGTTCACACCTTGAGTGATCTTCCATTTTAGTCTGGTTACCCATCATTCCTCTAATGCTCTACTGAACCTCTAAGGAATCCAATGATCCTCAAATATTGTCCAATACCAACCTTTATGGTCTTTAAAAATCTCAAAACCCCATTCTAAATCCCGATTCAAAAAACAAGCCATACACCAAATCAAAAACTCAAATTCCTTATAAATTTCATAACCTATAGGGAAATAGGGTATTAAATCTGAATGCCGGTGTCATCCATAAAATTTCTTAAAATATTTTCACAATATTATACGATTATTTATTTTTTAGATAATTCTGATCTTTGTTTTTTCATTTTTATTTTTAGTCCTAGGGTGATTTGCATAATTTATTATAATATTTCCCAAAGTTTGTATAAATGGGATTCTCTAAGAGATTTTAGTTGTTAACCCATGCTTCATTTAACTACCAAATACTACCAAGTTTTAGTTTCATTAGACCAATTTTGTGTTATATATTTTTGTGTGTATATATATATATATATTCCCTAAAATCATTCACAATTAACTTTTTTATAGAGAATACTTATTTATGTTTTTTTATTATTACTACAGTTGGGACCATTAGAAAAATTTCTTAAAATATTTCTTGAACATTTTCCAATTGATCCTTTCTAAAAAAAATCCTATATTTTTTATCATTATTTCTTATTATAGGGTTGTTAGATTAAATCCCTTACAATATTACTTTATTTTTTTCCCATTTGCCTTTATTATAATATAATTCTTCATACGTGGGTTTTTTGTTGTGTATAGTGATGTATCTATTATAAAAGTTATTTATCCGATTTAACAATATTGATTTGGATAAAAATAAGGATTGGTATTTGAATCAAATCCAAATCCATGTTTGATAATTTAAAAAAAAGATATTTATATTTGGTCTAAATCATTGAGTGTTTGAAATCTATTACGTGAAATCCATTACTGTGACATGGAATTTGAAAATATTTAGCTCAAAATTTAACACACACACATGCATTGTAAAAAACAATGTCTATATGGGCATTGAATTTTAGGGAAATTCGGATTTTTTTTAATTGGTGAGGGGGTAGATTTTGAATCGAGCATCATAATAGAGTTTTGAGGGTTTAAGCGCCTCAAATTTATGTTTTTCAGTGAGTAATAGAGTTCAAGGGATGTCTCGTGTGATCAAGAGGGCCTTGGGAGTGGTCATGGTAGTTGTTGAAGCCTTGTATACAATAGTCCACTTGCCAGTCTGTGGTATGTATAGGCTATTTGGTGGGAGAATTAAAGGGTGAAAATGATACTTTTCCCTCTCATGTTTTTAGGTGGTAGCCCCTCCCTTGTAAGGAACCATCCTTAAACATTACATATTCTAGTATCTTTAGTCTATAATTAACTCCTTATAATCTTGAGGATCTTTTTAAATTTTATAGTTTTAGAGAATTCAGAAAAATTATTACATATTAAACCCATACATTACAAGTGGAAACTTCTATATAGTATCCATTTTTTCAACAAAACAATACTATTTAAAATAAAACATTATTTTTTTTCATGAAAAAACATCACTATCTCAACTTAACATATTCATTTTTCTTACCCATCCTTAATAATTGTAAAGAACATTTACAAAATGTGGGAAGATCATACAAATATTTGTAAGGGACCTAAGAAGAAGAAATATTTTAGTCTAATGAAAAGCATGAAAACCCATGAAAACCATTTCACTAAAAAATAATTTTTATCCAAAAAGAGAATCATTTTTCCCTTAAAAATTATCATTATATTACCTTTTTAAATCAAATTATTTCCATTAAAACTCTTTATATAACATATAAAATTTATATAGGTGCCTTGGGACATCGTCCAATAACCCTTGTGAAATTGGAATAACCATACGGTCAACTTACAATATATTTCTCTAGAAAACTTACTCAATGAATTGGAGAGATGTAATGGAGATCACCCTTCATATAAGTTATATTTGGATCACCCATTTTTCATGAGCTATAATGGGGATCAACCCTTTGTATAAGCTATATAGCGCTCACCTGTGATTTATAATGGGGCTCAACCCTTCAAAAATAATGTTCAAGGACCATATCATAAATACAATACTTGAAATTATTTTAAAACCATGTAAAAACCACTTTTAGATTATCAAAATTTTCTTTTTTAATAAAAACCCACTTTTAAAATCTAAAAACTATGCACATAATAAAGAAACCATTTTCTTTGAAAATAACCATGAAAACTTATAAAGAAAACTTCAATGTATTGAGGTGTCATGACAGGGGAAATTTTTTTCATACCATATATGTAAAAAAATTACATTCCAATTTAATTTTGTAAAAATAATTGAATGTGGAACTTTAAAATAGTATTTTTTTGTAAAAAATAACTTCTCTTTCCTTGATTCCAACACATCACGTTCGTTCTTTATCTTCTTATTCTTCAAATAACAACCTTTTCATAACACCTTAATACCACAAAGGTTGGTTTTCTAACTAAAAAATACCTATAGAATTATTAGAGGAATTATAGTAAGGTATTTTATTAGGTATTTTCTAAACCAAGTGATTTTTTATGTGTAAATAAATGATAAGAAGATATTCCCTTTTATAAGAGAGGTGAGAGGCACTCATGAGATTTTTCAAAATATTAAATTAAAATAAATTAATATTCAATTTTTAATCAATAAAAACTAATTTATTTAGAATATAGATTTATTATGTGTCAATAAACTCTCATCTAGTAATTTTTGGATAAGTTTAGGTCACATTTTTATCTTTGATGTTTGGTTTTAACCCCTCGTTAACCCTTTTCAAACTTACCGTGACAATAAATTTTTTTACCCTTTAAGGGTCAATATATTTACTATAAAATGATAATCAAACAATAAATAGGCCATTTTTTATATTTGAAACAATATCCTAATCACTTGGATTAATATAATATTTTTAATAATTTTATATCATTTAATAAAATATTATTTATTTTAAAATATAAAAAATGATGATTTTTAGAATTATTCATTACTTTGAATTTAATAATATAAATAAAACACTTATAATTAAAACTAAATATTTTATTACATATATAAACTGTCAAGTTCATCTATAAAATTCGTGGATTATAATAATTACTGAAAATTAGGTTTTTTTAAAATTTCTAATATAATTTATTTGATTTTTCCATAAATTAAATAATTGTTGCATTAGTGTTGTGTAAACATTTAAGGTAAATATTTCTTCAATAAAAATTAAAAATAAATTACCATGATGAAGATAAATATTTTATATTTAAAAATACTATTTATAGTTAATCATTTCCTCTGGATAACCCCATATTAAAAATGTTATAATTATTAAAAATATGAGTGCAGTATGTTTGACTTTCCATTGAATAAAATATTATAAAGGTCACAATCTCATCCAAGTGGATCTAAAAGTTCATAAATTAGACCCTTTTATGAATATGGATAAAAATTAATAATAAAATAAAGTTGGAAAAACTTTTATTGTTACTTTATAATCCTTTTTATTTTATTTTTACCCTTGATAACCTGATTTTCCCTTCACCTTGATAACAAAAATTACCAAGGTTACTATTTATATTAACCAAAAAATAAGAGGGATCTATTTAGTAAATTTAGACCTTCTGATTCCAAATATGAAATCCATTTTTCAAAATTCAAAACACAAAAGTTTCATCACTTCATTTAAAATTAAACTGAAAAAATGCAACAGATTTTTTTTAGAAAAATGTCTTTTTTATGTATACAATGTTTTTATACTAAATTCATGTTTAAAATTAATTTGAGAGGCTAAAATTAGATTATTTATAATAAAAATTAACTAATTAAATTTTAAAGATAATCCAAAATTTAATTTTTCTTTTTAAATTATTTAAATGAAAATGCAGTTTTCAATGAAAAGTAATATTTTCTATTGTTTATTAAAAATTCGAACTTTTTAGGAAATTATCAAAAATCCATCCAAAGATAATTTTTACATGATGAATCCAAAAATGAAATTACTTTTTTAAAATAAGTTTTCTAATATTTTCTATAAATTAATTATAATATTCACTCATAAAAAGCAATAAAATCGTATTTGAAGAAAATGTATTTTATGAAGAATAAAATGAATTTACAAAAAAAATCAAGTAATTGTTTACAAATAATAATTAAAACATTAAAAATGAGTAAGAACATTATATATTTCATAATGTGGTTAATATTCATTCTTGTCAATTTTTTGAACTAAGTTATACTGATCACATTTAAATATTAATATTTCATTGTTCATTTATGTTTGGTATTGTGTATCTTGTATGTTATCGAACATAGTATTTACTTTTAAAATCTTGCGATGTTACATCCCCCCCTTCAGAAATTTCATCCTCAAAATTTTAAATTATGCTTGGTAACTAGGGTTTAAATTTAAAAAATACCTTTGTTGAAATCCCACATCATAATAAGGTTCAATAAAACATCCACTTAAAAAGTGAGGAAGGAAAGTATGAAGGTCATTTGTAATAACACATAACATGGTTTCCATGTCAGAAAACATTGGTGGGAAGTGAAAACATGGATATTAAGAAAACAAAATAACTCCCAAGTACTGATAGATAGGGATAGAGAACATGGTCAAGATAAATTCAATGAAAATAAAATCATAAATCTGTGATGGGTGAAGAGACCATCGAATCATTGGAAATGAAGGTAATAGGATTACATTTTTGTTTCAAAATATTTTTCCTAAAGTTAAGGAATTAATTTACCATATAGAACATAAAATAAGTAAATATACGTACATGTCAATAATAATTTAATACTTTAATCAATTTTCACCTAAAACTCGTCTTTCTTTCCAAACGATGAGTATCAAAGATAAATGTTTCGTTACTAAAGCACTAAAATAGACTCCTAACATATCACATAATCTATTAAAGGATAATAAGATATTCCTATTTTATTTAAATATTAACCAAAACCAAAATTCTTAAAATAAGATGAGATAATTCCCAAAATGAATAAACCCTAAAATAAAGAAAAACTAATTTTGATCTCCTAAATTCAACTGTAATACCCAAAGTTCAACTTAAATCATTCAAGATATTACTATCCTTAAAATTACTCAAAATATTACAAGCTATGTTTTAAACCCAAAAATTAGAAGGATTTGATCGTATAGTCTTCCAAGAATACTTTTACCATTTATCTCTAAATAACATCAATTAATCTTGATGTATCATACAAAAATGTGACATCCCTAATTAGATAATCTCTAAGATATGATAATAATTTCCATAAATAACCTAACTCATCACAAAACACTTTAAAATAATATTTTCTTACAAAATATAATTTATCCTTATAAAATCCCTTAGTATTCTTCTTACCTTAATCCTATAAGGCTCCCAAAAATAGAGAACTTATTCTAAAATAACATTAATCACTTAATCAAAAAATAACCTTTCAATCACATGACTATATAGATAATAAAACATATGTTCCCAAAATAAAAATAACCATTTTTTTAATCATTTAAGTAAAAAAACAATGTCATACTAACCAGGACATCACATAGGCTAGTGGTAAGTGATACACCCTTGTAGCCCTTCAATTGTGGGTTCAAACCACGTGTCATGTCCGGATGTGATGGGTTGTCACTCGGTATATGGGTTTTCCTTTTTCCAAAACTATAATCCTTATAACATTTCAAGAAATATAAAACACATTCTCAAAAATAAACCTAATATTTTCAACATTAATGAAATTATTTAGCCTTAAAGGTTAGCTCGTACCTTACATTTTTGCATCCCAAAAATTTAATAACCTAGAATTACCTCAAAATTAAAGATCATATAAACCCTAAAGGTTTTCCATGAATTTAAACAATACTCCTCAAAATGAAAATATAATTCTTTCTCAAATAACAATTTCACATGATAAACTTAAGGGTTACACATACCTAAAACTCAATAAAAATGTCTCCCAAAAATATCATTAGTCACCTTAAAAATAAATCACATAAAACCTAAAAAGGGGGTGTTTAAGAATCTAAACATATGATCAGCCTTTAAAAATTATTGAGCTCCCTGGAGCTATAATAACTTCACCAGATGGCCCTACATCAATTTTAGTAGTAGAAAATGATTTTTCCACCCCGTTTGGCTTCTGATCATGATGATTTCCACCTTGAGTAAGTAACTTCAAACACATGTTATCATAATTTCCCAACTCATTGCAACTAAAACATCCCACCATTGACTATATATTTGTTATCTCATTATTGATTTATTTAAAACTCTTTTATTTATAGTCATGAACCCTGTGATAAAACTTACCACACTAGTAACACCTTCTAGATCCTATCAAGCATTCCCCAAAATGCTTTTACTACACTTGGAGCATGTTTGGGTCTTACCACCACACTTATTTGTTGGTTTATTTTTCATTTCCTACCATCTTGACCATTTCCTACTCTTGTCATCGTGTGGCATGTAAATTTATCATCCTAATGAAAGATATTTATCATGAATTATAAATTATCATGTGGCCAATGCTATTCGTAAACCTTCTTTCGATCCTGAGTAAAAGCTATTAATTTTATTATTAGTGACCTAAATGAAATCAGGCACATGCATGGACAATCATGTGAAGTTTTCTTCATATGTGATAAAATAATCTTCATCTTTTTACCTCAATTCTATAAAAATCTCCATCCTAAGCCGAACAATATTAGGGAAATATTTATTGAGGAAAATATTCTTGATTTTTCCTATTCCATAGCATCAAGATCATCTTTCTCCCTATAATTATTAACCGAAGATCACCATCGATCAAATTCACCTTAAAAATTATAAATATAAAGGGTTACCTTTTAATGTTTTGAACATCCCATGACTTTAAATATCTCTTTCAGAGCATTGATTTATCCTTTAGCTACCATGGGGTCAGATGATCAACTGAATGATGGGGGATATTGTCTTATAAAATGGTCCACTAATGATATGTTCATATATGGTATATCCAAATCCTCCCTATCATATATGCCGACATTATTTATATAATTCATAAACTAAGTCATTACTGTATTAAACTACTCATTTCTGATCTAACTATATTGTGATGCTTATTTGGAAGGATATTGTCCTCTCAGTGCCTTCTAACTTTAGCTTCCCTTTTTCATCTACGGAAAAACATTCTGAAAAGATGTCATTTATATGAAGTAAAATGGTAATATTTAAATTATATGTCATTTAAATATAAACATAATTTAAAATATTTCAAATTCATGATATTAACATTATCCTAACTTCTAATGTTATCTAAACCAACCTCTGATGCCAACTGTAAGGACCTGACCTTAAACATTACATATTCTAGTATATTTAGACAAGAATTCACTCTTTATAATCCCAATTATATTTTAATGTTCTTAGTTTTATAGAATGATGAAAAAATCTTACATAGTAAACCCATACATTACATGTGGACACTTCTACTCAGCATCCATTTTTTCCATCAAAACAAAACTCTTTAAAATAAAACATGATTTATTTTCAAGACAAAACTTCATGATTTCAACCTGACATATTCATTTTTATTACCCATCATCAATAAATATTAAAAAAATTAAAATTGTGGTATTATCATAAAAATCGCATTAAGGTACTTAAGAAGAAGAAATATGTTAGTCCATTGAAAATCATGAAAATCCATAGAAAATTTTTTCTTAAAAACATAGTTTTTCATCTGAAAAGGGAATAATTTTTTCCTTAAAAATATCATTATCTTTCCTTTTAACCAAATGAATTAAAGATATATAATAGGGCTTCCCCTTATTATAGTCTATATTGGGCTCACCTATTTTTTATGAGCTATAATGGGGCTCATCCCTTCATATAAGCTATATTGGGATCACCCGTGAGCTATAATGGGGCTTAACCCTTCATATATAATGTTCAAAGAACATAACATGAATACAAACCTCGAAAAAACTTTTAAAAACATGTAAAAATACTTTTATATTATCGAAATATCATTTTTTATAAAAATGAAATTTAAAATATAAAAATTGTGCACATAATAAATAATACTTTTTCTTTCAAAATAACCATGGAAACTTATGAAGGAAACATCAAAGTATTGAAGCGTCATGATGGCGGGAAATTTTTCTCTTGCCTTATATGTAAAAAAATCCATTTTAATTTTGTAAAAATAATTTAAAGGGTAACTTTAAAAGATTATTTTCTTAAAGAATGTCTCTTACCTTCAGTTCATCACGTCATGTTCGTTCTTTATCTTCCTCTTCTTCGGATAACCCCCTTTTTAACATATTAAGAACAAAAATGTTGGTGTTATGCCTAAAAAAGAGCTCTATAATGAGGGGAGGTATTATAGTAATGGATTTTGATAGGTCTTGGATGAACCAAATGTATTTTAAAGTCTGAAGAAAAGATAATAGTAGGTGACTTTTACAAGAGAGGGGAGGGGCCCTCTTGAATTTTTTCAAAATATTAAATTCATATAAATTAATATTCAATTTAAAATGACCCAAAAATCATTTATTTAGAATATAGTATGAGTATGGGTCATGATACTATCTTACAATAATATTTATAAAAGTTTCAGTCGCATTCTTACTCTTATCTTTTGGTTTTAACCCCTCATTGACCATTTTTAAACATATCATAACAACAAAGTTTTTACCCTATGAGGGTCAATATAGAGACTATAAAATTAAAAAAGACCGATAAATAGAATTTGGTTGATATTTTCAACCTTATTATAATCACTTTTCAACTTAAGATTTTTAGTAAATTTATATCATTTAATAAAATATTATTTATTTTAAAATATCAAAAATAACAGTTTTTAGAACTATTCATTACATTGAGTTTAATAATATCAAGATAACACATAGAATTCAAGAAATTTTTTTATTACATACCTAAATAGTAAAGGAAAAATGCATTTTTTTTATTACATTAATTATCTCAAATTATATTTATTTTAATATTTTTAATATCATTTATTTTATTTTTCTATTAATTGAATAATTATTATGTTAGCATTGTGTAAGAATTTAAGGTAATTATATATTCACTAATAATTAAAAAAAAGTACCATGATGAAGGTAAATCTTTTATATTTAAAAATACTATTTCTAGTCAAACATATCCTCTAGATAAACCTATATTAAAAAATTTATTGTTGTTAAAAACATGAATGTGACATGTTTGACTTTTCTTTAAATAAAATATTATAAAGGTCATAATTTCATCCAAGAGGCTCCAAAAGGACATAAATTTGACCCTTGGATAATTATAGATGAATGTTACTCATCAAATAAAATTAAGGCAAGTTTCAGGATCATTTTCTAATCCTTATCATTTTATTTTCACACTTAATTATCTGATTTACCCTTTACCGTGGTAACTAAATTTACCAAGGTTACTATTCATATTGACCAAAAAATAAAATTGGTATATTTAATAAATTTAGACCTCATGATTAAAATATGAAATCCATTTTTCAAAATAAAAAACCTATAGTTTTATCATTTTATTTAAAATTAAACCGGAAAAAAGCAGTGAAAAACAGTTTTTCATAAAAATTCCCTTTTAAGTATAAAATGTTTTAATACTAAATTCATGTATAAAATTCATTTATAATACTAAAATTATATTATTTATAATAAAAATTAATTGATTAAATTTTAAAACTAGTCCAAAATAGGATTTTTTTAATTCTTTAAAATAAAATATAGTTTTTAATAAAAATCAATATTTTTCATTATTCATTAAAAATTCAAACTTTTCAGAAAATTCTCAAAAATTAATCCTAATATAATTTTTAAATGATGAATCCAAAAATGAAATTAAATTTTTTCAAATAAATTTTATAATATTTTCTAGAAATTAATTATAATATTTACTCATGAAAAGAAAGAAAAATCATTGTTGAAGAAATCATATTTTTTAAATAATAAAATAACTTTACTAAAAATAAAGTGATTATTTAAAAATCATTATTAAAACATTAGCAATGAGTAGTAACATTATATATTTCAAAATACAGTTAATATTCATTCCCAAAAATTTAACATCTAGGTTATACCAGTCACATTTAAATAATAATATTTTGTTGCTCGTTTAAGCTCAGTATTTTGTATCTTGTATGATATCAAACATAGTCTTTCCTTTTAAAATATTAGGATTTTACATCCCTCCTTATTAATTTTAGTTGTACGGTCTATGGGGTCTTTTTTCTTCCCCTCCTTGGTTACCCCTTGTTTGGGGTGTGTTCCTTAGGCAATTTCAGCAATAATGAAAGTTATGGGCTCTTCTCCATCCTTTTGTCTCTTCTCTTTCTTATTTTCATTGACTAAATATTATTTATATTTAGGTTAGAAAAGCAAATTTCACCATAGAATGGTGAAATCACCTAATTTCAAAGGGGATTTTGTGCAGCCTATGAAGAGAATGTCATGAGATGACATCTGCCTTTCAACGCTCATTGTTTCATCAATGGTACACTACCCCATGAATTTTTCTATGGTTTTTCATTAAAATTAAATTTTTTCTATAATGTAATTGGTTCTGATGCTTATGGATTTCCCTAAAAATGGTTTGAGGGTCCCCTATGGACCTCCCATGAGAAATTAGACTTTGTTCTGGCATGGAATGATGACCCTTTGAGTTATCCGACATTATGATGAATTGGTTTTTTATTTATTAATTAATTAATTATAAATGTTATAATTAATTAATTATTGATTTTTTGCATGAGTTAGTGTAAAGGGATGTTGCGATGGGCTCGGTTGATGGTGGACAATACATGATAGTCTTAGATGGGCCTTAGCAGCTGCTGTAACCCCTATTGATAAATTAGAAAGCATCGAATAAATGTAGGTGGTATCACATACTTTTCACAAGGAATTTATGCTTTGTTTATATTGCACATAGACACTTGGACTCTCCACTAAGGGTGGTGACCTGCGTTGATTTATTTAAATGAAATGTTTTAATATAAAGTGAATTGTTTAATTAAAATATATAAGTATCAAGGGTTAATAACAACCCCTATACTCTAGCTTGGTGGATAAGTCAATGATTGTTGATTCCAGGACTATTATGGTATCGGGTGAACTCCAATTCTCATGAGGGGTGAGGCGGGACAAGATGAGATTTAGGATCCTATCAATTGGGGCTTGAAAAACCTCTATGTTGGAGGCGAGAGTTGACTTATAGATCTCTAACTATGTGAAACTACAAGGACCCCTATGCTCTTTCGATCCATTCAGGATCATCGATATAAGGGAGGATGGGTTATCCCTTTTTGTCTAATGTGACTAGTCCTAGGTGGATAGATAGACCGAGACCAGGTTGGGTGATCGGACCGACCAAAGAGAGACCTTGAGGACTGAGATGGGCCATGGGCCATGGGCCATCTCATGACTATTAACTATGTAGCAAGACCCATATAGTCAGTGAGGTCGTTCTACCTTGTTGATGATTTTGAGAGACTTGACATCCAAGGTTGTTGGGTGTTGACCCAAGACTGTGACTAATATTGAGGACCCAAGTGAGGGTAACTCCCCTATACTGAGACTGAGGGGACCTAGTGAGTGCCTCATTGAGCGACTGACCCAGATCATGTTTATGGGAGATGGGAGTGGGTGTCACCATAGATCCCATACTGGATAGATAATATTGATTGATTGTAAATGGTGATGATGGGTGTAAGTGTTCGGTAATTCCTTGTATTTTATTTATTTATGTAATGTGACCTTGAGAAAATTGTGATATGGTTGGGTTGGCATGATTTGAGCTGAGTATGTGATTGCCCTGCCACATTTTGGAGCCAGTTATAGTTGGATATACCATAGAGTTGGAGATCGGTGCTTGATATTCCATGGATTTGGGTTTTTTATATTTATAGGGGATGTCATAGATTTTGATCCTGAATGATATACATATCATGGGTTACATCCACAAAGTCGTGAGGATATTAATAGGGGATGTCGTGGATTTAGAGCTCGGATGATAAGGTTTCCATGGGTAACATCCATAGAGTCCTGAGGATATGACATGGGATTCCATGGATTTAGATATGGGATTATAGGGTTATTACGGGTTATATAAAAAAAATGAGGATTATCATAGGAAATAACATGGATTTGGAGATCAGATGATGGGGTTATTATGGGATGGGTCCTCATATTCGTGAGGATTGGTTGGATCTCCTATGGATTTGGAGCCTGCATGTTACTTGGGAGGCACATTCATCGAGACATGCTTAGAGACACCCCAAAACTGGTATAAGAAGGTATGGTCAAATAGGATCATAGACCTAAAGGATAAATAGTAATTTATTTATTTTTGGTTGTTGGGTATTTTATTTTGATCATGTCACATACACATATCACGACATATGCTGGTTTACATGGGACAACAATGGTGGTTCCCTACTATGTTATGTACTCACAACCTACTTAGATTTCCATTATACATGAGTTTATGAGCAGTTCTCACATGTTATTATAGGCACGGGTTGGGTCATGTCCCGGGATAACATGGTTTAGCGAGACAGCTCGATAGATATCCAGAGTTCAGGATGAGGTATGGATCAAAGATATGGTGGATCCCTTTTATTATATTTCATTTATTTCAGTATCTATATGTAACCATCCTAGTGGGAGGTTAGTGTATGTGTGGCATGGTTGTTCAGTCATTTACTACATTTTATTTTTTATTCATCCTTGTTTATATTTATTTCTTACACTTTTATATTATTTGTAACAGATGATGTTTGGTTATATATTCTATATTGTATACACTCTATTATAGGGGGTATAGTCTCTCCACCATACCACTTTAGACACATGATACTAATTTAATTCCTCTAGCATACAGGGAGGCACACCTGATGCCACATGGTGAACCACTCTGGTTACTATTAATGTAGTGAAACGAGGTGGGATGTTACAAATTGGTATCAAAGAATTCATTTTATTTTTTTCTTCCAATTTTGAGATTTGGTAGATCATATATTAGGAATGTGTCAGAGCCTATGATGGATTCTAGATTGGTGCATTGAGAACAATTGATCTAGAATAAAGTATAAGTTTCCAGTGATACGGGATAGATGTTCTTTATTTCCAATGTTACATTTTTTTATTTTATCCTTAAGTGATGCACATGTGGTTTGGATTTTATAATTACTTGTGGATATCTATCTCTTAGCCCATTGGAAAGCACCCAGAAATTTGATTTGACTCTTTTCCTATTGAGGTAAGAGGTGTCTCATGCATCATGTTAGGTATATAGGATTCACATGACATTACTATTGGAATTCGTGGTATCTGTGATGGCTTATTTCCGACGGGATCCCATCGCAAATAAGATTTAGCGACGGGGCCCCGTCGCAAATAGCCCGTTGTAGAAAACGCTATCGCAAATACAATTATTTGCGATGGGCCTGTCGCAAATAATTGTATTTGCTATGGGAAACATCACTGTTGCAAATAACTCTCCAATTATATCCATTATATATACAAAAACTTTTTTTGCGACGGGCCTGTCGTAAATATATATATATATATATATATATATAACATTCTGTGACGGGCGTGTCGCAACAAATTATTTGCGACGGGTAAGTAGTCATGTCGCAAATATGTTTTTTATTAATATTTATTTATACTATTTGCGGCAGGGTCCCATCACAAAAGTTCCCGTCGCAAATAATAGATTAATTTTAAAAAAATAATTTTAATAAAATTATGTTTAATGAAAAAATAATATTACTATTATTAAAAAAATAAAAAAAATAAATATTCTAAATATTCACAAAAAATGAAAAAATCATAAAATATTATTATTATTATTATTATTAGTAAATAAATAAACAAAAAAAATATAATACTAAAAAAATATATTTAATAAAATAATATTAATATTATTAAAATAATAAAAAAATAAAAAAAATTAAAATTCTCAATATTCAAAAAAAATATAATAAAATAATAAAATATTATAAATTAAATTATGTAATGTTTGCACCGATATAAAAGATAGAAAATGTAAATAATTCATATTACAATGTTAATTTTAAATGTTTTTAACATAAAAAAATAACTGGGGGGGTCATCTTCTGGAGGAGGTGGAGGAACTGAAGGAGATGGTGGAGGAAACTTCATCCCTAAACTACGAGTTAGACGGCGCATGTACTCTATCTGCTCATGATGTTGCTATTGTCATCGATGCATCTCCTCCTCATGCGGTTGCTACTGCTACTGCTACCATCGACGCATCTGCTCCTCATGATGCTGCTCCTTCTCCTGCTGCCGCTGACTCATCTCTTCATTCTACTTCTGCAAAGTCCCTATAAGCTCAGCCTGAGTTTTCTACTGCTCCTGATACTGTGAGCCAGAAGATTATGTCTCTCCACGAGCTACTCTCGAGCTGGACGCCGACATCGCAGCAGTACCATAATAAGTTCCAAGAGTCAAATGAGAGCCGATACCAACTACTCGTCCCTTCTCAAATCCATACTGAGTCGCCTACATCCATGTCGTCTCATCAAAATGGTGAGCACCGGTCTGCTCTGTCGTCTTGTCCTGACTCTCATCCTATATCGGAGAGGTCGTAGCCTCATATGACTCCTTCAATTCCAATTTTAAATTAAAATTATCAAAATATTATATACAGTTAATTGTCAAATTAAAAAAATAATACTAACCACAATCTAACGTTGGCGATCACCTCTAATCTCTCCAGTGGCTGGATCACTGTACATCATCTGATAAACGTCAAACTCTGTAATATCGGGATGCTCGACTGCCTACAGAAATATAAAATAAACTATTTATATTTAAATTTATTTTAAATATTTAAAAAATATACTTACCATATGCTCTCTATGCGAACTGAATGTACGACTACCAGCTCGATGTGTCACCTCCTGTGTCCTCCGGTTCTACCGTCCCACTGAAGATCTCTTCTGAAATCCACCATCCAACCAGTGTAAACATAATCCATCCCAAACGTGAGATGAAATGTCCTCTGGTCGGTGAGCTCTACATGACTCATCAAATTCTATCACTCCTGCTTTCTTAATGGTTGTCCTTCTCAAATTGTGCAAAAACTGATGGAAACGGTCGTGCATAGAAACCTGCCATGCCGCATGGATAGTGTCGTGCATGCTATCATCGATAGGATACCATAAACCCTACAAATAATTTATAATATAAAGTTATTAATAAAATAAATTTCTAAATAAATATTATTTATTTACGTACCAACCAATGATGGAAGATGTCGTGTCGCACATGAATAGGAATCTGTTCCCATGTGAACCATTGCTAAGAAAAATAATTGCGCAAGATAGCACTCCCCTATCCAATAGCTACATGCGCAAAACTATGAAAAAGGAATAAATAATCAAACAATTAGTATATATACAAATAAATTAATGAAAGCTAACTAAAATATACATGTTACCATACCTCCATGTGTGTGGATCGAAACCAAGATGTGGACGTCGCTTGGGGATAGGGTCAGGAATCATCAGTCGTGCAAGACCATGCCCCCACTGCATACGCCCTGAACCGCCAGTAGGTTGAGGGTCAGATGATCCAAAATTTCCCTCATCCAACGGTAGGTCATCCTCCTAAAACATGTAGAATATATCAGAGTCTATATGAAACACAAAATGATTGTTGTTAGTAGATATTTGAAAATAACTATTTAATATAGATATATATTAGTAATGTTTATAACCAGCATTTAACTGTGTTAATGTTCATCTTCATCCTCTTCTCCATAGCTTTCAATGTCAATGTCTTCATCTTCCTCCTCAGCATCATCAATATCCATATGAGTTTCAGTTTCCGCATATCTCGCCATTTCAAATTTATTTGTAACATCATTAACATCTTCACCACCATCGATCCTTAATTGTGGGGTGTCATCATCGATATTCACGTCTCATTGTGAATCAGATGGATTTTGAACAGTCTCTTGAAAAATTTCAATTCCTTCCACTTCAGTGGAACCACATTCAGTTTGAGTAAACTTATTTTCCTGAGACTTCATTTTTATTATGCTCCACCAATCGCTCAAGTCGCTTGAAGTAGCACAGTACTTTGCATAATAAAATTGATGTGCCTATTGAGCTAGTAAAATTGGTACATTTACTGCAAGAATACTTTTATATTTAATATTGATGATTCCATGAGTTGGATGAACATGAAAGCCTCTCTCAGTATCCAACCATTGACATTTATACATTGTTATGTAATTCTGTCCTAGATAGCAAAACTCAATAATTTCATCCAAAATTCCATAAAAGTCAACTTCAGTTTCTCTGTGATGTGATCCTCTCAAGAAAACTCCATTGTTCATTGTTTTTTTGATTCCCTGTATGCATTTGTATGAAATCGAAAACCATTCACCACATATGCATTATAAGATTTAACCATTTTGGATGGTGGGTTACTAAATATACACAGTCGCTTATCAATTTTAGCAGTATATTGAGACACCTAATTTTTTTAAAAAAATTTAAAAAATATAATAAATAATAAACGGAATTGATATTAAACCATTAATAATTTATGTTACTAGTTTTTGAAACCATTGAGAAAAGAAAATTTGTCTGTGTTCTTCAAGAGTAGCTGCTGTAATTTGTGGAATTTGTTTCTTGATATGATTATCATATAACCTACAAATAAAATCTGTTAAAATACGATAACATAAATTATAGAATAAGTAATAGAAGAACTCACAGGACAAATGATGTCATTTCTTCACATTTGAGCAGAACATATGTATGAGCACTGTGATATTCATCATCTGAAATCCATCGTTCATGAACTCCACCGAATCCAAGATTTGGCTGATTAAAAACTGTTAATTGATTTTCCATTTCATCATTAACAATACACTTGTTTCATCCCATGCGATTGTGTTTTGAGGGATATTGAGATTCAAAATAATGACAGCAGAAAAAAGAAATTTCCTCTTACAAATAAGCTTCAGCAGTTGAGCCTTCAACTGATGCTTTGTTGTGTACTTTTTTCTTCAATTTTTGCATGCGTCTCTCGAATGGGTACATCCATCGAAACTGCACTAGACCTCCACATTTAGCTTCATTTGGAAAATGTAATATCAGATGTTCCATTGAGTCAAAGAAAGTCAACAGGATGATTTTTTCCAATTTACAAATAATTACAGCAACATCTTCTTCCAGTTTTCTTAGTGCATCGTAGTCTGTTGTCGCTGCACAAATGTCTCAAAAAAATGATATGTCTGTTATCACCGTGTTGATACCAAAAAACATAATCTGGTTGAAAACCAAACCGCAAGAGATGTCCCCCAATGTTTTAAACTGTGTCAAACGTTCTCAGATCACATTTTTTTCAAGGTCACTTAATTGGGCCTTATGAAACATATTCTGGTTTTGATGATGCAAATGATAAGAAAGATTCAACACCCTCAATATATACAGGATTTAAACTAGAACCATTTGGATTTCTGTGCTGATTTATCCAAACGCGATCATCTAATAATGACTGATGTCGACTTCATTGTTCCATATTTTTCTAGATAAAATATAAAATCATTACTATTTTTGAATAATTTGAAATTATAAATAAAACTATTTGAAAAAACAAGATAAATAATTACAAATACTTCTTAATAATTACCATTAATTAAGGGCGACACAATTTCTAGTGGTTTGATGGCTACTCTTTTGTCTAATTGCTCATTTACTTGCATCTTTCTCACACTAAAATCAGAATGAAGAATCTGGTCGGAGGTATACATATTCATTCTTGTATGCATGAGAATGAATATGTGTACCTCCGACCAGATTCTTCATTCTGATTTCAGTGTGAGAAAGATGCAAGTAAATGATCTGTTGGACAAAAGAGCCCCCTTTTGTCGATGAATCGTCTTCTTCCAACTGTCACTGCCTGAAAACATTATAAAAAATATGATCCTACGAATGCATATCCAATCTCGTGCATACAAGATTGAATATGCCTATGTAGCAGCACATTTTTCATAATGTTTTGACTCGGTGAGAGTTGTAAGGAGAAAAGTCATCGAGCAAAATGAGTGTCATCAATCCACTGAAGATTGTGCCAAGTTCTTAAAATTTATTAAAATTTATTAAAATTTCTTCCTAACTGTTCCTAACTATTCCTAACTAATTATTACTAATTATTACAATTTATTACAAATTATTACAATTTATTACTAATTTAGCAATACTTAGAAATACTTAGCAAAATGAAATCTGCTTGAATAATGAAAGGAAATTTGGTAATCATCGTTGTGGAGATGATTAAAAATTTTCCCTTCATTATCCATGCAGATTTTGTTAACTAATTACTACTAATAAAAAAATTATATTATCAATATTTATGAAAAAACAATATTAATATTATTAAAATAATAAAAAATTTATAAAATATTAAAATTATCAATAATCGCAACAGGCTTTGCTCTATTCTTAATATGTTTAAATCTCAAAGGGTCGCCAATTGTCAGGTCAAGTGCAATAAAACGTTTGTGTCACCCATGTCCAATGTAAACTCTATAATTTTCATTGCATGGTTGATCACCTCACAAGTAGTGTTGCAATAGGATGACCAAAGTAATGTCATTCTCGTCTCTAAGAATCATCTCGCTCCCTTTACATAGATCATTCTTCCTTAAACATTTGATGATCTTTCCCTTAAATTTTCAAGGAAGAATAATCTATGTAAAGTGTCATGTGAGATAATTTTTATAGATGATAAGGGCATAACTTGGGTTGTCATATTGCAACGCTACTTGCAAGGTGATCAACCAAGCAAGGACAATTATAGAGTTTACATTGGACATGGCTGGCACAAACTTTTTATTGCGCATGACCTAACAATTGGCGACCCTTTGAGATTTGAACATGTTATGAATAGAGCAAAGGCTGTTGCGAATATTGATAATTTTAATATTTTATAAATTTTTTATTATTTTAATAATATTAATATTGTTTTTCATAAATATTGATAATATAATTTTTTTATTCATTATAATTATTGCTAATTATTTCTAATTATTACTAATTATTTCTAATTATTGCTAATTAATGCTAATTATTCCGAATTATTGCTAATTATTGGTAATTATTCCTAATTATTCCTAATTCTTGGTAATTCTTGGTAATTATTGGTAATTATTGGTAATTATTGGTAATTATTGGTAATTATATCTAATTATTACTAATTATTTGTAATTATATCTAATTATTACTAATTATTGGTAATTATTACTAATTATTGGTAATTATTGGTAATAATTACTAATTATTGGTAATTATTGGTAATTATTACTAATTATTGGTAATTATATCTAATTCTTGGTAATTATTACTAATTATTCCTAATTATTGGTGATTATTGGTAATTATTACTAATTATTCCTTATTATATCTAATTATTGGTAATTATTACTAATTATTACTAATTATATGTAATTATTCCTAATTATATCTAATTATTGGTAATTAATGGTAATTATTTCTAATTATATTTAATTATTGGTAATTGTTGGTAATTATATCTAATTATTACTAATTATTGTTAATTATTACTAATTATATCTAATTATTACTAATTATTGGTAATTATTACTAATTATTGGTAATTATTGGTAATTATTGCTAATTATTGCTAATTATTGGTAATTATTGCTAATTATTGCTAATTATTGCTAATTATTCCTAATTATTGCTAATTATTGGTAATTATTCCTAATTATTCCTAATTATTGGTAATTATTTGTAATTATTGGTAATTATTGGTAATTATATCTAATTGTTACTAATTATTTGTAATTATATCTAATTATTACTAATTATTTGTAATTATATCTAATTATTACTAATTATTGGTAATTATTACTAATTATTGGTAATTATTACTAATTATTGGAAATTATTGGTAATTATTACTAATTATGGGTAATTATATCTAATTCTTGGTAATTATTACTAATTATTCGTAATTATTGGTAATTGTTGGTAATTATTACTAATTATTCCTAATTATATCTAAGTATTGGTAATTATTACTAATTATTCCTAATTATATCTAATTATTCCTAATTATATCTCATTATTGGTAATTATTTCTAATTATATCTAATTATTGGTAATTATTGGTAATTATATCTAATTATTACTAATTATTGGTAATTATTACTAATTATTTGTAATTATTACTAATTATTTGTAATTATTTCTAATTATTGGTAATTATTACTAATTATTGGTAATTATTACGAATTATTGGTAATTATTACGAATTATTGGTAATAATTACTAATTATTGGTAATTATTACTAATTATTGGTAATTATTAATAATTATTGGTAATTATTTCTAATTATGGGTAATTATTACTAATTATTGGTAATTATTACTAATTATTGGTAATTATTACTAATTATTGGTAATTATTACTAATTTTTGGTAATTATTACTAATTATTGGTAATTATATCTAATTATTGGTAATTATTACGAATTATTGGTAATTATATCTAATTATTGGTAATTATATATAATTAGTGCTAATTATATCTAATTATTGGTAATTATTGGTAATTATATCTAATTATTGGTAATTATTACTAATTATTGGTAATTATTTTTAATTATTCCTAATTATTACTAATTATATCTAATTATTCCTAATTATTCCTAATTATTACTAATTATATCTAATTATTGGTAATTATATCTAATTATTGGTAATTATATCTAATTATTGGTAATTATTACTAATTATTGGTAATTATATATAATTATTACTAATTATTACTAATTATATCTAATTATTGGTAATTATTACTAATTATATCTAATTATTGGTAATTATTGGTAATTATTGGTAATTATTGGTAGTTATTCCTAATTATATCTAATTATTACTAATTATATCTAATTATTACTAATTATTGCTAATTATATCTAATTATTACTAATTATTTCTAATTATATCTAATTATTACTAATTATAACTAAATTCCGTTAATTATCTATAATAATCTCTAATTATTGCAAATTAACAATAATTATTTATAATTATCACTAACAATATCAATTTCTTACTAAAAATAAATATAAATAAAATTCAATTTAAATCTAATTTTATTAGAACAAATAAACAACATTTAAAATAAATATAAAAAAATAAAATAAATATAAAAAAATAAAATATAAATACCTTAAACTTTGATATTCTGAAGGTATTGACGCCGTCCAATTGATCTTGTATAAAAAACTTCAACTAAAATAATTTTTTCCCTTAAAACTCGAAAATGAAGAGAGAAAGAGAGGAAGATCTGAGTGATTTGAAAAAAAACGGATGGGGGTATATATAGGTTAGATTAGTTGCGACGGGGTTATTTGCGACGGGAAACCCATCGCAAATGGTAGTATTTGCGACGGGCCCTGTCGCAAATACCCTCACCCGCATTAATTACAGGGTGCAGTTAAAAGAGTATTTTCGATGGGTCCCGTCGCAAATACAACCTGCCGACATACTATTTGCGACGGGCGGCTTTTCCCGTCGCAAATAGTATTTACCGCACCCGCATTAATTACAGTCGGCGGTTAAAATGGTATTTGCGACAGGGCCCGTCGCAATTAGTTCCTTCCGACACACTTTTTGGGAAAGGGTGACATCCCGTCGCAAAAAACTATTAACCGTCGCCGGGTATTTGCGACGGGAGACGAAATCCCATCACAAATAACCCGTCGTAAATATTGATTTTTCTCGTAGTGCATATAGTCTTGCTAGTGTACAGTTTCACTGACGACTGAGGCTCAGTTATTTAAAGTGTCAATATCTACTCTTATGGTGTTCTTTTATATAAGTACTTGTTGGCACTCTACTCATCTAGGACAACTTGTATATGGATTTCCTTTTGATTTTAGTTCATATGGATCTACGAAGAGAGCTCAATGATAAGGCCGACAACATAGTCCTCATTGATAGGAGGTGCGCTGACTCTGGTAGCTCGATACAAGCATAGAATGCCTCAGCATTTAGAACCCCCCTGAGAGGAGTTTTTATTTAGGTTTGATTATTTAATGTTATAGTGACAATCTATACATCATTTTCCCACAAAGTTTTGAATGAAATTATACTTAACCAAATCGGTTGTGTGTTAAACATGTTACAAATCATCTTGGATGATGTCGTTGGTTATGGAAAGTATCGACCAGGGAGATATTATCCTCTAGAGAGCAGTCTGATATACATATGCTTAGAGAGGATGGTACCCTAGTTGTGGGAAGAGGGTGGCGCATGATGTCTTCATCTATTAGATATCTTGAGAGGGTGTTTAGACATATCAATGTCATGGGTTTTTGAGATGGGGGTGTGGATGATTCTATTTGAGCTATGACATTCAAGAGACTTGACTTGTCATGCTAGGTGGTCAGACCTAGTGACCCTTTTGTGATATTTGACCAGGTAGGGCTAGGTGGGAGACCTAGAGTCCATTAGATACAAATCAGAATATAGTGAGTCGACGATCAGCATGATCGAGGGTCGCCCATAAAATGGGTTATCCTAGGTAGGTGGTTTCCTTAGATACGGAAGCATAGATAGGTGCTTCGGGGGTGAGATCGATGCATGGGAGGTGCTCGGGGCTTTAGTGATGATCACCTTGAGTATTAATGACTCGGGTATCAATTGTGGTTTTAAGGATAGGACCGGTGTGAATTATGTCCTAGTGTGTTTTGGAGGGGGATTTAGGATAGGGGTTTTTTTATTTTATTTTTTTAATTTAAAGGGTCTGTTTGTTTTTTATTTTGAAAATTGGGTGTGTCTAATGCCAAATGAATTGGCGCTAGACACTTTTACCCTAGAGCGCCAATTCATTTGGCGCTCTTGGGTTTTTGTTTCCAAATCCCACGCAACCCCTCCCCAATCCATTTATATATATATGTATATGTATTTGTATATATATATATAATAACTAAAATAAATATAATAAATTTATAATAATGTGTATTATAATTATAACAATTATATAATTATAATAAATATATAATTATAATAAATATAAAATTATACTAATTATATAATTACAATAATTAAATAACTATAAATATAATAAATATAATAAATATATAATTATAAATATAATAATTCTATAATTATATATATAATTATTATAATTATTAATAATTATATAATTGTTATAATTATAATAAATATATAATTAGTGTAATTACATAATTATTATAAATATATAATTATTGTAGTAATATAATTTTTATAATTATATAATTATTGTAAATATATAATTATTGTAAATATATACTTATTATATATATATAATTAATAAGGTTTATTTATATAAAGATATGATTATAATAATTATATCATTATAATAATTATATAATTATAAATATAATAAATATATAATTAAAAATATAATAAATAAATAGTTATAAATATAATAAATATATGATTATAGTAATTACATAATTATAATAAATATGTAATTATAATAATTATATAATATTTCATAAAGTTTATTTATATAAATATAAATAATTTTAATAATGTTTATTTAAATATAAATTTATAAATTTTAAATATAAGGTTTATTTATATATAATTATTATAAATTTTTAAATTTATATATAATTATTTAAATACATAAATAAACCATATTAAATTTATTTATAAATTTATATATATAAACATTATTAAATTTTTTTATATTTATATATATATATATACACATTATTATAATATATTATAATTATGTATTTATTATAATATTATAATTATGTATTAAAATTATAATTATGTATTACAATACATAAATAAACCATAGTAAATTTATTTATAAATTATTTATAAATTTATATATAATTATTTAAATACATAAATAAACCATATTAAATTTATTTATAAATTTATATATATATATACATTATTAAAATTATTTATATTATTTATATTAATTATAATAAATTATAATTGTGTATTTATTAAATTTATAATTATATATTTATTATAATATATTATAATATATTATAATATATTATAAATATGTATTTATATTATAATTATGTATTTATATTATAATATATTATAATTATGCATTTATAATTACGTATTTATTATAATATATTACAATACCCTTTAAAATAAAAATAAAAATAAAATGACCCCCTATCCTAAATCCCCTGTGTTTTGGATGCAATAAGCTGCATGGTCAGAATGTGGGTGGAAACTCATGACTAGAACAGTGATAGGTGGCGGCTAGACGTGTGGTTGGCTTAACAAACTGACGTGACATGGATCATGATCATCTTGACCTTGGTGTTGTGTGACTCATGGGGGGAACGAGCCGGGTGATGTGTTGAAGTGGTACGGGACTGTACACCCACTATGTTGGGTTAGTTTGGGATGGTATTTACTGATAGTGTGTGGTGTCATTTAAATCATGAATCAATGATGGCCATGAGCGGGATGAGGGTCGATGGAAGTTAATGAGATGCTTGCGGGCATGGAGGATTGATGTTTTCTTGAAATCAGGGATGTACCTTCGTGGTATAGGAGACATAGGAAGTTGGTCGGGTGAGGCAGCATGGCCTATCAGGGATCATCTTAGAGAGGTGTTTCCTAGGGTGTGGTAAGTGGGGCTCTAGAGGAACGACACACGTTGGATGATAGAACCTATTGTGGTGGTTCTTGAGCAATGGTGTAAATGAATTCATACAGTAGGGATCCCACCACTGGTCGTTGTGGGTGCGACCCACATTTTTGGTGAATTTCAATGGTTATTTCGTAAACCGTTACGGGAAATGAATCGGTGTTGCTGTTTAGCGCTAAAGAATGAGTAGGTTTTTCCACACCAATCGTTATGTCCGGCGATGGATGGGGCATAGGCCATGGTGATTGAGATCTTGTCTCGATAATGCGACGACAAGGATGCTTTGAAGGTGGGTAGTGGGATGTCGGCTGCGAGCATGTGACCCTCAGATGAGAAGGTTTGTGGGGTTGTGAACTGGTCATTGGATGGTTGTTTTGGCATTCAGATACTGGGGATAAATTGACCCGAGTACTATAATATTCCTTAGTGAATGCCAGGTATAGGTTTGAATATGAAATCGGATAGAGTCCGAGCATAGTATTCATACTTGGGGTGGTTTTAGTTGGATCTGAGCAGGTATCAGATCAAAAATGCATTGGTACTCGCATTTATAGCACGACAGTGAATTTGGTTGATTGGGGTTTCAACAGTGGAATACCATTGGAATTTGGGTTGAATCTTTAGGGGGATGTGTCTGGACGATCTCGGTGTACCTTTGGGATTGAAGGCATCTGGTTTGGGAAATAGATAACATGTTAGTGGAGGAAGCCATGAGCCTTCAAAAGAAGTCATCTAGAGGAGGTTTAACTATCTTTTAAGTGGGTAATTGGATGTGGTTGGTTATAAGTCACATTGGGAACATTTTTTGGACATGATGGGTATGTTCTAGAATTATCTAGGTCTTTTCATGGATAAGATGGTGCGTCCAGGTTTTGACATTTTCACCTAGAGTTTGACTAATTTGATTCAGAATCGAGAACTAGGTGCAGTGTTCTCATATGTGATCAGTTTTGGTGAGTTCAAGGCTGTTCGAGGATCACCATCATTGTACCACAAACTTCGAACTTTTATAGTTGATCTCAATGGCGGGAAGCTTCATGACTCGAAATTGGCCTTTTGAGATAAGCCTTGTGGAGGGGAGTGGCATGGTATTTGTGAAAAAATGGATGATATTATACTCATTTCTTGGGTTAGACAGGCTCAGGTAAGCGATAGTTCGCTGTATCGATGGTGATTCCAAGTGTTTGATTGGTCTTTGGTGATTTAAGATACATACATTCAAGTGGAACTTTAGAAGCACATTGGGCATTCAAGGATGGAACACTGTCATTGAGTGGGAATTCACAATTGAGTTAGGTTAAGATGTATCATTGGATGGCCACCGGGACTTCTTAGGGATGAGAAGTTTTAAGGTGGATAAGTTTTAAAACCCCATGTTCGTATGAGCATTTAATTTTAGAGAAAAATTGATTTTTTCCAATTAATGAGGTGTTTGGATTTTGAACAATTCATCATAATCGAGTTCTAAGAGTTTAGGCACCTCAAATTTATGTTTTGGGGGTGAGAAATTGTAAAGACCCGTAAATCCCAAGGAAATTTTTTTTTCTTAATTTTCTTTGGAATTTTACAAGAACGCAGTTTCTGACGGCGCCTGATTCCGAGACCCGGTGTGCCCGGAATAAATTTCCGAACTTTGGCTCGGGTACGTTCAGTGAACGGACGAGCGGGTTTTTCTAACTTTTGAACCGGTTCCCGGAATCGAATTCTGAGGGCACCGATGAAATCACAACGCCGGTATTCTCTTAGAAATGTCTCTTCCGGAGTTGCGTTTTCTCGGGTGTGGTTTTTAAATTTTCGGGCTTAAGGTTAAGAAATAAAATAATTTTTTTTCACAACTTTATTTTATTTCACTTAAGCCACTTGGAGGCCACTTGAAGCCACTTAAAAGTGGCTTAAACTGAGTTGAACCAGATAGGGTACGATCCAGAAATATCCTACCCTCTTGGTAGGATATTTGTGAGGTGGGGCCCGCACGAGCCCCGCCATTTCTTTCCGCTAAGTTACGCACCCGTGAAAACCCATCATTATGAATGTCAACTGACGCGTTTTCTTAAATTCTTAATAGACCATTTAATTGTGTGGTTTATTTCATAAATTAAATGAGCTGTTTCTTTCGTTGAATTAATTCTACGAATTAATGGTTCGTTTCTTATCTTTTGAAATTCAAATGTTTAGTTGTGTAAATAAAATTAGGCTTAAGCTTATTTTATTTTGGGTTGGTCTCCTTGTCACCTTGAGAGATTTTGAGAAGCTCTCTCCATCTTCTTCAACCTTGACGAAGAACACGAAGAACACTTAAGCTCCGACGAAGAACGCCGCTTCTCTTCTTCGTAGCCGGTGTGTTTCCGAAGATCGACGACGCCTCTTCTTCGATCTTCTTCCCGTGTCAACGAAAGGAGACGTCGTTTCCTCCTCGGACTATCTCCGTCAGCTTACGAAGCTTCTCCAGCGACGTACCTCTTCGGACGCACCTCGACGTCAACGGAAACGATGTTCGATTTCGGCGACGCCCGACCTCCGCGACGCTAGTCTTCCGCGGCTTGATTGGCGTGCTCCGCACATGAATCCGAGGTAGGGGATTGTTGAAATTTTATTTATTTATTTTCCATTCTTGATTATAGAATGTCGAACTTCGAGGATAAAGGATTAAATGTTATTGTCTAATGAGAGGGGGGCCCGGACCGCACTAACACGACCGAACCCCCCTCCTATGTTCATAATTGTTTCCTTGCGGATGGAACGGGATGGCGTGGTGCCGTCGCACCACGCGGGAATCACACGACAATTATTGCGTGGCACCGTCGCGTCGCGCCGTGGAATGAAATCCAAGAACACGATGCCGTCGCGTCGCGTCGAAGAAAGTCAAAGGTGCCGCGGACGGAGCGGGGCCGCGGCGGAGGGAAGCGATGTCGTCGCATCGCGCCGGACGGCATAGGCCGCGGATGGTTCCCGGCCACGGCGGAGCAAGATAACCGGCGGCCGGCACCGGGACGCCGGTGTCGGCGGAGGAAGGGCCGGCCGTCGCCGGTCCTTGCTGGCGAAACCGGCCGGCCAGTGGGGGCCGGCCGGATAGTGGAGACCGGGGGACTTAATTTCCCTATGCCGGGTCTCAAAAGCGGCCCCAATTAAGGGGCCGCGTTTCTCAAAGGGGGGGGGGGGCTTTGCCCCCCGCGCGCGGCACCCGAACGACGCCCAGACCGCGCCGCCGTGCCGGTCCGCGCCGCCGCGCCGGACCGCGCCGCCGCGCCGGACCGTGTCGGACAGCGCCGCCATGCCGGACCGCGCCGCCGCACCGGCCCGTGCCGCCGCGCCGCTGGCCGGGCCGGGTCGTCGGGCTGGGTCGCCGCCCGGGGCGAGTCAACCTAGTTCGGACGACCCAGGGGGGGTCGGGCCGGGTCAGCCCAGGCCCAGACCCCCCAGTTTCGGACCACTTTCGGTCAAATGCCCGTATCATGGGCTACGAGCCTCCAAACGACTCGCCGTCAGCGGCAACACGATCCTTGGAACGAGATGGTCATTTCGGTATACTATACGCAAGGTGCACCTTCCTTTTCGGGAGCCTACGTGGTTAAAACTCCATACCTAAGCATGCTTGGCCTAGAGTAGTGATCAGGATGGGTGACCTCCTGGGAAGTTTCCCAAGGTGGGTGTGGAACGAAAAAGCCTATAACTCTCAGACCGGGCATCCGATTGACACGCCGTCTGTTGCGTTGAGTTCCTGTTGATGATACATAACTTTTGGTATCCTTCTCCGAGATTTTTATACAGATGGATAGTGGCCGGGTTGGATCGCACCGAAATCCAACCGGGCCCCTGGAACGAAAAAGCTGATACCTTTCTGACAGAACGTACGTTTGACGAACCGTCATCGACATTGGTGATCTCGTTGAGAAACGGTCCCTATGATTATACCCTATGAGTGTTCGGGGGTATAGTTGAGTTACATACGGATTGGTTCGCACACGAAACCAACTGGGCCCCTGGGACGAGAAGGCTAGCAACTCACAGACCGGGTGTCCGATTGACGCGCCGTCTGTTGCATTGAGACCCCTATGACGATGCAGTCCTTGAGATACTTATTCATGGGACTTTGAGATACGTGGAGTATCGACTTGTAGCTTGTGGAGCGGACCCTCCTAGAGACGAGCATATGGAGTACGGAGACCGTATAGCCGGCAGAGACCTGAAGACTGCTTGTCCGATTTGATTCGGAGTGACTTACGTAGCCCAGTGGGGAGCACTACATTGTGGGGTGGTAGACCCACAGCGGAGGAGCACTTCTATGTGAGGTGGCAGACCTGCGGTACTCGACAGGAGGAGTACCTCTGTAGGCTATGAGGGGGGATCACTACTGTGTTGGGTGGCAGACCCCGACGGGAAGCACTACTGTGTGAGATGGCAGGCTCGCGGTACTCGACAGGAGGAGTACCTCAGCAGTCTTAGGTTAGTGAGCAGTACCTCAGAGTCGTGACAGGACCACTGTACACTCCAGAGACGGAGCTCTTCAGCAGTTACGGTTTCGATGATGAAAAATCCTGGTTGAGCTGAATCTTTTGACCTTTGTGTATACCTCATGATTGAGATGGGTCACTTGATGACTTAGGTATATGTATGGGCATATACCTGGGTAGTTGTCATCTGTTGATTTCACAATCCTTGTGTTTCCTCATGATTGAGATGGGTTACTTGATAACTTAGGTATATGTATGGGCATATACCTAAGTAGAGGTTATCTATTGAGATCTTCTTTGTGGTTATCCTTGTTGGTTTTAGTGAGACCTTGAGGGTATCGGGGTCCCTACTGAGTATCGTTATACACACCCCTGCACGGGCTATGCCCGCACCTCGTTGTGTTGGTTGCAGACGACGAGCAGTGTTGACGGAGGCCGAGTGTTCGAGGACTGGACGGTACCAGGAGGTGGACTACACAACGAGCCAGTACCCAGAGGTGGACTACACGACGTGACGTCTCACAGAGGAGGTTGATGGACGAGAGCGTGGAGGAGGCTATCTATACCTACCCTTCAGGTAGGATCCGAGGAGGACGACCCAGGAGCTGCTTCCTTCTTCTAGCTGTTTGTCTTTTTGCTGTTGTACCTTGTTTAGTTGTAGTCGTACTTTCATTTGGGTTTGTATTCTGGCCCATTTACTTTTCCGCTTTTCTTTTATACTTAGTGTTTTGTTTCCTCTTGTACTCTATGGTGCTTGTTTTCTTTTATAAAGGCAATTCCTTCCCAGTTATCGGGATTTTACGCCTTTGGTGCTAGTCGCCAACCCCTGGCCTATGGAAGGCGGGTTTGGGTTAGTCACGGCACGGGCCACAGGGATAGGTCGTGACAGAAATAGAGTTTTAGGGATGTCTTGAGGGCTCGGGAGAGCCCCGGGAGTGGTCGGGGTGGTTGTTACAGCCTTTCCTACAGCAGGCCACCGACTAGCTGGTGGGGGCAATAAATAGTCAACCCCCCAGTTTTTTTGGGGGTAGCCCCTCCATCTTTATTCGTTTTGGCTATGAGGACCTAGCGGTCTTCCCACTTCCTCTATGTGGTTTCCCCCTTGTTTTAGATGTGTTTCTTAGTCTATTATGGTGACGGTGGAAGGTATGGGCTCCTCTCCCTCCTTTAGTTTATTCTCTTTCTTCTTTCTGTCGATCCAGTGTTGTTTTTGTTTAGGTCGGAAATGGATATTTGACCATAGATTGGTGAAATCACTTGATTTCAAAGGGAATTTCATGCAGCCTAGGAATATGTTGTCCTAAGACAATGTTCACCTATTGTCACTCATTGTTTTGTCAACGATACGTCACGGTGTGAATTTTTATATGGTTTTTTATTAAAATTTAAAAAATGTAATTGGTTCTGGAACGTACAGTTTTTCCTAGAAATGGTGTCGGGGTCCTCTGTGGACCTCCCTTGAGCAATTAGACCTTATTTCGGCGTGGCATGATGACTCGATGAGTTATCTAACATTATGATGAATTGGTTTTTTTAAAAAATAATTATAAATGTTATATTTAATTGATTAATGATGTGCAGGTGAGTTAGGGGCTTGGGGCATTGAAACAGACCCGGTTGATCATGGATGGGGTTGGATGGGTTTGGATGGGCCTTTGAAGCTGTCATGGGCCCTTGGTGATAAATTGGAAAACATCAAATAAAGGTAAGTGGTCTTGCTTACTTTCCTTATGGCATTTTTTTTCTTATGTTGCACATAGACACTCGGGCTCACCACAGAGGGCAATGCCCTGGGAAAATTTAATTATATTAAATGTTGTAATAAAGTAAATTTTTTAATTAAAATGGATGAGGGCTATGGGTTACGAACAACCCCTGTGTGCTAGTTTGATGTCTCGGTCATTGATGGTCGAGGTTGGGACCTTTATGATAGTGGGTGGCCTCCAAACCTCATGAGAGGTGTGGTCGGACCCAATGAGACTTTGGAGCCCATGTGTGGGAGCTTAGGATACCTCCAAGCTAAAGGCAAGGATGGACCTAGAGATCTCATGCCTTGTGGGCCTTATAGGGCCCCTCTGTTCTTTTGATTTGTTCAGGCTCAACTAGATGAGGGAAGACGAGCGATCTGCTTCCATCTGTGTTGATCGGGCCTAGGTATAAAAACCTTAGGTAGACCAGGATTGGGTTGGGTGAGCAGACTGACCTAAAGAAACCTTGATGATCGAGATGGGCAATGGGACATCTCATGAATATAGCCAATGTGGAAAGACCTGTATAGCCAGTGAGGCCATGCTACCTAGTTGACGACGTCGAGAGACACAACATCCCAGGGTGTCGGGTGTCAACCTATGAGCGTGACTGAGACTGAGGACCAAAGTGAGGGTGCCTCTACTGTACTGAGACCAAGGGGGCAGTGAGTTCCCCATTGATAGATCACCCTTGAGCGGGTGTATGGGAGATGGTAGAGGGTGTCACCATGGAACCCATACCGAACTAGTGAGCACAAGGGGGTATGGACAGTGATAATAGGCATGGGCATTCAGCCAGTCCTTACATTTTCTTTATTTATGGATTGTGCCCTCGAGGCAGTTGTGATACGATTGGGATACCATGATTGGAGCCGAGTGTGTGATTGGGGTGCAAATTTTTGAATTTGGTTACGATTAGTGCTGATAGTCGGTAGTCTTTTGCATACGGGAAGGCACGCATGAGGCCACATCACAAACCGACGCAGTACTGTTCATAGAGTGAATCGAGGAAAATATTTACACACACAAACACACACATATATATGTTACATATTCATACAAATACTTACATAAATATACATACACAGATGCACAACCATACATATGCATACAACTATACTTATACATGCTTACATGCATATATTTGTGTGTGTGTGCATATATATATATGTGGACATGTGTTTTTGTATATGCAATATTTATTTACTCTATTGATGTTAATATTTTTTAATAAAATATAATTAATAAATATTATATTTAAAAAATAGGAACACATTTTCTCATAATAAAATTATATAATTTTATTTTTAACTTCAAATAAATTTAATTTGAACTAAAAGGTGAATAAAAGTAAAATACAATTTTTTAGTTTATTTAGAGAGAGAAACAAATGTACATGTGCATGTAAAATCATAAAAATATAAATAGATACAAATACGGTTTTTTTATGTTTTTCATAAAAAAGCAAATAAACCTAGGGTTTTTTTTTGAAAATAGGTCAGAATGGAATTAAGCCCCTAAACGCCTTCAGCTTTTTCTAGGCGAGGCCAATAGTGTTTAAGGCCTTAATGCCTTTTACTGGAACCTTTGGACAAAGGAATTAAGGTCTTTAACACCTTTACCCATAACCAAAAAAAACAATTTTTAAAATATACATGTTTGTATATCAAAAGAAATTATTTTTGTTTCGTTTTGTTTTATTTATAAATATATAACAAAAAATAGCCGAATTTAAATGTTATTAAATATCGAGAATTACTGTAATTAAAGTATTCTGGAATTATGACAAAAACCATCAAATGGGGCTCCCTTTTATAAGGGGGTTTCCCTGGAAATCCTTAGGAATTTTCAATGTGGGATTCAAGTTCCACATTTACTGCAAATAATTAATAATATATTATTAATAATAATTAGTAATTAATTAATAATAAATATTAATTACTAATTAATTTCTAATAAATTATAATAATCCCTAAATACTATTTAATTATTAACATTTACTATTAAATATTAATAATTAAATAATTAACAATTAATTAGTAAATATTAATTAATTGGATAGAGAGGACCTTGGAGTTTCGCTCTCTAGTTATGGTGATTAGGGATTTGATCGTATGGATTTCCAGCTGGAGTGCTATTTTGATCTGCATAATGCCTTCATTAGTCTCATGAAGGTGGCTGAGGAACTTGTTCAAGATGTGTCTGCTTCGAATGGTGTAGAAAAGGTTAATCTAGAACCTGAAGAGATGCCCTTGTGAGAATTGAAGTTTCAACAAGGATCGAAGCTTTTTTAGGAATCATAGTTTGGTATTGATCCGAAATCTATGATCTTTTCTAATTATCGCATTGATTCACAAAAAAAGAATCACATGAAACAAATTCATGGGGTTTGTTGAGGTGAATCCCCAAATTCTTTAGGATTAGCTCAACAAATGTCGCTTTTCAATCCTTTCTCGCTTGGCGATTACTTAAAAGGAAATCATTTGGAAGCTTGAGGATACATAAAACCAGTTCATCTAAATATGGAGGTTTTGAGGCTAGAGAATCACCTCAATAGGTAAGGGATTTACCCTATTGTATTTCTCTCAAATGAACTAAAATTAAGAGCCTAGAGATTTAGAGTTGTTTCTCTCAAGCCAAGATTCTTACAAATATAGGTCTGTAATTCTTTGTTTGATACTCATTCATTTGGGAACTCAGTCACCCAATTGTGGATTAAAATTATGGGTTTGAAGTGGTTCTTCTAGAACCTGAAAATCCTCTGGGATTTTCCCTTAGTTGTGGGTCTTCTAATTATGCTTGATAAGAAAAGCTTGCTCGTTATGTTCATTTTTCTAGAGTTCTAGTAGAGGTCCAAAAAGCATACCTTATCATCCTTCCCAATCCAATTAATCTTCAACGAAATTAATTGAAAAATACCAAACATTCAATTTTCCACCAAGTGAACAAGATTTTTCAAGTCTATGCTTTTTGGACCTCTATGAAACCTATCAATCACGTGCTTAAGACAATTACATTTATCATAGAAATTAGGTAGGTTTTCAAATTCAATTTACAAATCAATCATGAAGTTTATAAAAAATATTTTTCAATTAAGTTCGTTGAAGATTAATTTTAACAAAATAAAACATCCCTTTAAAATTATTTAGTATTTTTCTCAAATGTTTTTTAAATTTTCAATATCAATAAAATTTGTAAAATTTCCAAAACAAAATATTTAAATAATCAAATTATAAATCTCAATAATTTCGAGCAACAAGTACACATACAGCTTGATGGGGACATTCCAAACAGTACACTGTTAACTTAATACATTAACACCTATGCTTTTTTGGCATCTCAAAGATGCTCGGCATATATATGGAATTGAAAATTCAAACAAGGAGAGCGAACTGAAAAGAAACAAAAGTGACCATTGGAACACTGGTTAGTAAAATAATCAGAGGAAGTATCCATGGTACTCGATGACGAAGTACCATATCCAAAATGCACCCAAAAGCAACCATCATAAACGCTAATGACAAGAAAAGAGATGATAGACCCAGTATCAGTTTTTGGGAAAAAACTCAAGAAAATCTTTCTCTACAAAGCGAGAGGTTAGGATACCCAAGAATATAAGTAAGGAAGTGATAGATAAAAATAGTGAAACGGCATCAGATACCAGAAAGACAACAAAGGAATTACGATGTTCAAATATCGGGGCACCATAACTTTCATTTTTGCCACCAGGAATGGTATAGATTGCAGAAAACATGATTGTAATAATAAGAGCAACCACAACAGTATTGGATGTGGCAATTTCCTTTAACCACTTTTCCCCCTCTTTTTTTAGCTCACGATGCATCTCCACAAACAATTGATGAGGGGTTTTATCATCCACATTAATATTTCCATGATAACCAGTAGGGATTAAATTTTCCACTTCCTGCCAAAAAATATGAAAGTAATTAAGAACAAATTTAGCTATGAAAATAATAATAATCATAATACCAATATTAACACAAAAAAAAATTACTTTAAACCATTGTATCTCTCTCTGAAACTGAAAAGCCGTGCCTGAAATCTTTTCAAGTATGTAAGCAGGTGCTAATTCTACAGCATAATGCAGCAAAGTATTTTCCTTTTTGTAATTATACATGATGCCCAATTCCCACTGAATTGATGTATTAGGCCCAATATCTTTTCTTGTTGATGGATAATGGCAAGTCCAAGAGAAGGAATTCCATTGCCATCAGGGCTAACCAAAATATTAGGATAGGTTTTAATAATTGCAGTAACTATCTCAATGATTCCATTTTTTGTAGCTTGAGTCAAATCATTACGAGCATTCAAATCTCCAAAACATGGAGGACTTAACATGGATATTTTCTTGATAGTGACAGCAAGTATCTTACAAGAAAGGACATGTCTAACTTTTGTATGGAAGATGTCATCACCACCTAATATAGATGCAAAGAAGTCAATTTCTCTAATAAGACAAACATGATAAACTACTTTTAACAAATTATATCATACCAAATACTTTTAGAATGGCCCATAGAATTCCATGACCTCTGTTAGGTGCTACAAAATATATTTACAGATGAATTATTTGAAAGCTTGCAATATTAATGTAGGTCATCTCGTGTTATTATACTACCTTCTATATCTTCATGTAACATCGGGCAGGTTGTAGTCAAAGGCACATGCATACCTGCAAGCATAAATCCCTTAAGATTAGCTAAAAAACCGATGAATGTCAAATAGGTATTGATTGTTTGATGAAGAAATTAAATAGTATCATAAGAAATGTAAATTACAATATAAATTTAATAAGCCCTTTAATATGAAGAAGAAACAAAAAAAATTAAAAATGTCAAATACTCACATGAATAAATCCATTGCTGCCAAAATGTCAATTGACTCCCACTTGGAAAGTAAGATGGTCTGACACATAATGGACTCAATATTGTCCTTACTGAACTGGTTTTATTCAAAGCTAATTGAGGAAATTTCAAGATGAAATCCAAGGCGATATCTAATGCGGGAAAAACAAAGTCTAATAATTAAGTACTTATATTGCAGTAATATGAAATAAACTTTTACAAAAGTATATAATTACCTAGATATCCAGAAAAAATACATTTGCGAAAAAAGATCACACCCAACTCAACATGCCGATCCGGGTCCAACATCTCTAGTGGAGTTCTTTTATAAAAATACAAAGTCAAGTCATGATTATTATCTTGATCAGCTGCCAAGGTAACTGGAAGGATAAACCCTCGACCATGCATTTTGATTAAATTAATGTTCTTTTCCATCATAACATCCGCTAATTTTTTTGATTTAATCATAGCAGCAAGGTGCAAAGCAGTGGACCCTTTACCATTCTGAATTTCCAATTCCTCATTAGACATATTGTCGATCAACTCTCTTGCAAAATCAAACTCTTTGGTGAAAATGGCTATATGCAGTGGTGTGCCCAAGTTCTAAAGGCGAGTTGATAGTACATCATGATGGTTGTCAATGTAAGCTCTTGAAAAAACCCAATCGTTGTTCGATATTGCATTGTGAAGGGCTCTATGATTGGGCTGCTCAATAGTATTGTTGTTCTCTAACAAAAAAGATAATTAAATTAGCAAAAATCGAACATATTTATTACTATCACGGCTTAGCATATTATAAAACCATGAACATACTGGATTCGAGGGTAATAAGTCACGGTGTAAAGAATATACATTAAATCAAAGTAATAGAGAGGCAAAACGGTTGCACCGTTGGACGTTTGACTAAATGTTAAAAAGAAAAGTTTCCGGAATTACCTTCCATGCCCTCAGAGCTAGTCGAGGAAATCTCCACCATGGTATGATTGTTGAGTTTGGTGAATGATACCAAGTGAGAAAGATTAGAAGTGGTTATAGAGCAACAATGGGTAGGTGATCAGAGGAACGCGGGAAGTGGGTTTGATTGGATGTTGCTGCTATTTGGTGGGATGCGTGTACGGGTTACCTTGGGCTAGACTGTTATGCAGGTGAAGGCAGCTCGAAGGGGCAGGAATTGAGTGTTTGGCTAGTGTCTAATTAATACTCTCCTGTCTTTATACTTTTATTAGTTTGTTGCGAAATCAGTGAACTCGGGGCGCGCGAAATCGGGAACAATTCCGAGCAGCGGCGCGAATTCAGGGAAAATTCGGGGCGCGCGCAAAATTTAAAGGGGCGGGAATTCAGGAGGGCATGCGCAAGAACCGCGAAATTTGAAGGAAAAAAACACGATAATGAAATTACAAAAACGACCGAAGTTTTAAAAAAAAAATACTTACCCGCCTCTATAAATGTGCGTAAATTGGTGAATGATATCAAGCAATAAAGATCAGAAGTGGTTACCGAACAACAATGGATAAGTGATCAGAGCAGAAGCAAGCTAACTAGCTTATTATTTAGGGTAGAGAGCTAAGAGAGCACCATGTGGGGGAAAAAATGGGTGGAGTGGGAGATAGAATTTTGTAACATTTGTTCTCAATGAAATAAAACTCATTTTCTCTCACCATCCTTTGTTTATGATTTGTGAATCGCTTCAAGTATTAGAGTCACTGTTGTGAAAACAACATCAAGAAGTGGAGATTTTTCAGTTATTGTGGGGGCTGCGCTACGCAAGGCAGTCCCCATCGAAATAGTAGGATTCATTAGTTATAAATTTTGTTAGCAAACTCATAATTACGAAATCAAAACAAATTAGTTTATTATTCTAATCTTATTAGCACATAAGCCAATAAACAAAATATATAATCCGTTTCACAATCTTTCATAAACCAGAAATTTACAAATGATTTATAGAATTGAACAACATCACATGTGAATGGCTAATACAACAATTCAAGACTTCCAATATTTATCATTAATCAGAAATACAATTTCAAAATAAGAAACACTAAGCATGAAATTCAATAGTTTCAATAAATTTAAGTAGAAGCAAGTGTTCAGATATTAACCTGGTCAACAAAAAAACAAGGAATGGAAATCATTAAAAGGACACACATATGTAACGTGCTTCTACCAATTGGCTTAAGTGCATGGGGCAGAGTCACCATGGGTTTTCACTATGCAAACAATAACATGGTATAAGAAGCAGCAAAGCAATAGGACAAAAACAACAAGCAACATTCAAAAAAACACCACTAAGGAACATTTAAACCAGGTTGAGACCCCCATTACCAGGGGCTCAACCTCACTTTAAAAGAACCCTCATGTTGAGACGAGTCGACGTCGAATCCCTCGATCAAACCGAACGCCGAAGTTGGGGTCTACCTTGGAATCCACCATCACGGAAACAACAAGAAGTCAGTTGGACACCATCCATGCACAAAACCAGTGGACTCTTCAAGACCTATCATCGCGCGCTGCAAGGAGATGATGCTAAGAGCATGGCTCCAGTTCCACCCACTCAAGGGGCATCCTTGAAACCTCCCCTTATGTCGAACGCAGAAGTATAGCTCGAGTCCCTTTCATCTTCGGTGAAAACCCCCAAATCCAAGGGTCCACGTTGTTGTTGTCCAGACTCGATGTCACCTTCAAAATGACCAGTCGTGACCCAAAAATCGTTGTCATTGTAACGTCTCAGGTTCGGATAACACTAAACGGTGCCCCATGCCCGGTTGGTCACATGGGCGCAAGCGCATTTCTCCAAATGCCAGAGGATGCCGACTAACAGCAAGAGTCTATGGTGTGATAGCGGGGAAACTATGCCCTTATTGGCAGAGTGTTACACAACAGAATAAATATCAACAAATAGAAGAAGAAGTAAACAGCATGCAACTGAAGTAACAATTAAAAACTAATGGATAAAGTTAACTAGAAGACATATAATATAAAAATAATGGAGCATGTCACTTGTTCTAAGAAAATAGAAAATACAAGATATACTACAATCAAGTACAATACAATACCAAATTACGGTAAAATAAAATGAAACTCAGCTGCATCGCAAGCCTCATCTTGATCTCATGTTGTCCTGATCTTAAGCAGCAATCAAGTACCTGAATAGAGAGTATTTCCCTTATTGACACCTGCAACAATATAGTCTGTTTGGGCCCAAACAGGTTGTGAGAAATGAATCCCAGTAAGCAACCACCAAAGGTCTCTGCCAATCTGTCAGTTAGTATATGCAGCAGTCGTGTATAGAAATGAAATGCAGTAAACTAGTTGGTACTTAGAAGTAAAAAATCCTACATGTAATGGAAGTCATTTATAGAGTTTACTATGTTTATTTTTAGTTAATTTACTTGAAGTATTTAAGTATCAGAATTCCGCCTAAGACCGACATTCCTCATAGCAAAGTAATAACAACAGAAGTCCCAGAAGACCTTCTAATATGTAAAGTCTAAATCCAAGCTTGTGTTTTGGCTTAGCAGACATGTCACAATTCATTCTATTACATCATTTATGTATAACCTGAGTCCTTGCTTGAGATTCCTAAGTTGGAATTCAAGTATCACTACAGGTGTAATTATACCGACATCCAATGAGTCCGTTCTCAGCGGTCTTACTAGGGAGCCCCGAGTATCACTCTTGATGTTGGTATAAGTTCAAGCGAGTCCATCCTTAGTGGTCCTACTAGGGAGCCTCAAGGTATCAATCGATTTGTGATGTATGTTTATGCCAATTTAGTATGTCCCCAGCCGTCCTACTAGGGAGCCCAAGTATCACTAATGTTTATAAATCAAAAGCCTTTCGAGTCCGTCCATGGTGTTCTCAACTGGACCTATGTATCACCCAAGGTACAAGTTACAATAGTCACGTGAGTCTGTTCACAGTGTTTTAAGATGAACCCACGTATCACCCAATTCTATTTACCATTTACTCATTAATACTCATTAAAAAATTCCAACATGTTTAACATGAAAAAAACACTACATAGCAAAAGGGGCAAACACAATCCCAAAGCCATAATCAAATACTTAAAATTTCTACACAATTTCAATTCCAGATAATAACCTAGTTCAGGTTAAACAACCAAAAAATTGAAAACGAAGGCATTTCCATAGACATCCTAAGTTAAAATGGCTATATAAGAGTCATCCAAGGAAAACACACCCATGGGGCCCTTAATCAAGCCACAAGGCTAAACATGCTTTAATTCATTAAATTCATAACCAAAACAACATTTAATAATAATAAGGATAAATTTTCTTCCAAGGAAACACACTAAACATGGGTGGGCGGCACAACGACATATAAACATCTCTACAATTAATGAGAGGCACAAGACCACCTACCTCGAGGTCATACAACTGATATAATCTGACACCGACCCATGAATCGTCCTAGAACTACGTAGATCGAAGAAAAGAGGTAAATAATTCAACCTTACATAACTCTATCAAGAGAAAAAATCACCAATAACGGACTCTAGAAGAAGAAATCACTTACCTATTGGGTTCTAACGTGACTGACGACACTTGAATCGGGTCCCAGATGACGAAACTGGAGAAGGAAATGATATCACGGCTCCTTGTTCTTCACCCGTCGACTCTTCTGTTCAGAAGAAGAGAAAACGAGGCTACTGCTCGTTTTAAGCCGAAAATCAGGAGTACACGGCGTGTAAGATAATATACACGGCGTGTATATCATTTTACTATTCATAAATTCACTTACTTTATGCGTCATGCACCCACCTTGCCAACATGACTACACGGCGTGTACTAGGAAGTACACAACATGTAGTGGATTTTTATTCTCTCCTTGGCCAAGAAAAGCAGACACTGTGTATCCACATACTACACGGCCAGACTACACGACGTGTACATATGATTACATTAAGTGCACTACTAAAACTTGACATTTTTCCAGTTTTCCTTGTTTTTTCAAAAACAACTCAAAGGAAAAGAAAAAGAAGAAAATTGTATACCTCAAAATAAGAACCGGGTTCTTACAAACTTCACCCCCAAAGCAATTCGTCCCTGAATTTCCATTTCAAGGGTGGTGATGGAATATCTGAGAATAACTCTGGCCACTGAGCACGTACATCGGCCTCCCTCTCCCAAGTCTCATCCTGCACTCGGCCGTGCTTCCATATCACCCGTACGAGAGGAACTGACCGGTCTCAGAGAACCTTTGTTCTCCTGTCAACTATACGAATCAGATGCTCCTCAAAGGATGCATCAACCTGAAGCTCAACATCCTCAGGCTGAAAAATTTGAGATGGTTCTGAATGATAATGGCATAGCTGAGATACATGGAAAACGTCATGCATGGCTCAGTACCTCTAAAATAACTTTAACCGATAGGAAACCGACCCGACTCATTCCAGAATCTCAAATGATCTGGCATATCTTGGTGAAAGATTACTCTATCTCATGATCCTCTTATGTCCCAACCTCGGTGCAACACGTAGAAAAACTCAATCCCCAATCTTGAACTCCAAAGTTCATCTATAGCGATTGGCATAAAATTTCTAATGAGACTGCGCAGTAGACATCTTCTTCTGAATCAACTGAACCTGTTCGGTAGTCTCCTGGACAAGATGAGGTCCCAAAATAGTTGTCTCTCCTGCCTCCAGCCATCATAGGGGTGATCGAAATGACCTCCTGTATAAAGCCTCATATAGAGCCATCTGAATAGTAGTATTAAAGCTATTATTCTAGGAGAACTCAACCAGGGGTATGTGCCTCTACCAAGATCTCCCAAATTCTAGGGCACATGCATGCAACATGTCCTCTAGAACCTGTATCGTACACTCTGACTGGCCATCAGTCTAAGGGTGGTATTCTGTACTCAGAAGCACCTATGTACCCATTTCCCTATGAAATCTCTACCAGAAACGAGACGTAAAGCGGGTGTCCCTATCTGAAATGATAGAATGAGGGACCCCATGAAGTCATACCACCTCTCAGATATACAGCTTTCTGAGCTCATCAACACCAAAGGTCTCCTTGATCAACAAGTGTGAGACATTCATAAGCTTGTCAACTACAACCCACACAACATAGTTTCCTCTAGGCGACCTCAGTAACCCCGTCACAAAATTCATCACGACATCATCACATTTTCACTCCGGAATAGGTAACTGCTGCAAAAGCCCAATCAGATATTGATGCTCCGCATTCACCTACTGACAGGTGGAACACCTCATAACAAAACCAGCTACTTCTCACATTATAACCGGCCACCTGTACTGATAGTGTAAGTCACGGTACATCTTGGTGACTTCTATAAGGCCCCAGCCTTAAACCTTACTTAATCTTGAGTTATTACAAGATTACACATTGAGGATCTTTTCAGGTTTAGAGTTTTAGAGAATTAGATCATAAAACTTGCATTAAATTCCACATTTAAACAAAGTGGTTACATAAAGATAATATTCATTTTTTTCCAATCAATGGAACATATTTAAAATAAAACATGGATTCTTTCTTGACACTTCCTTGACACTATCATCATATCATGTACCTTTCCCTTGACCTGTGAAAAACATTTCAAAAAAACTTGGGATGAGCATAAAAAGCTCAGTAAGGGATATAAAAATATATGGAAAGGAAACATGGGTACATGTATACATAATAATGAAATCATACCTTACCCATAAAACATAAGCACTTTAACATACCTCATAAAATCATGAATAAATCATAGAAATCATAAGACATAAAAGGTAACTTGAGGAATTCATAACATTCTTACGTAGGGAGTACCCATCTTGGTTACGTTTGGAATACCCATCACAGTATATTCCCTAAATCTCTTCAGAGAAACCTTAAAGTTTCACACCTTTGCGTTACACAATGCATTGGAGAGCTATATCGGGCTCACCTGCCCTTAGTTTATCACGAAACCACCCGTCTTCATAATAATGCCTGAGAACCTCAACATAATCATATCACATAAAACATGCATATAGGAAACATAACATTTCCACCTTTCAATCACAAGATATCAATACAACACATTGATATAAAAACATTATGAAAACCATTTTGAATACCAAAATAAAAGAAAAGTAAAACATGGTATTTATTTTTCTTTTAAAAAGAAGGTATGGATTTTAGAGGAAGTCGAAACTCAAATAATGGTCACAGCGGCGGAGAAGTCGTTGTTGCCGCATACGTACGATAAAAACATTCCATTTTTTCGTTTAGTAAAATGCTTCGTATAAAAAAGATTCCTTTTGAATAAACGTAAAAGTCAAAGGGGTTTATACACCGTATAAAAGAAGGTTGTGTATAAAACAAAATATGCCACAATGAAAGGAGATTGAGACGAAGTCCCACACCTCGGGTCCGACTTGACTCGGTCGTTCTTTAATCTCCTGAATAATAAAGTTGAGTTAATTTCTACTTGTTTAAGAACCTTTTTCAAGTTCATTATTCCTTTTATATCACTTATTTCCATGTCATGAACACTATGTAATTATTTAAGTTAATAACGGTCGTTTTAACGATCATTGGTACTTGAGTAAAAAATAAGCCCTTTATAATTACAAGTTTTTCATGTATCCATTATATCCAGAATTATAATCATTATGTATATATCATATATATCCAGTATATACATGCATTTATAATATTACATAATCATTTAGAGGTAAGAAATGAAATGCACCGTTCATGGAGACGGTAAGCCGTACGTACGCATGAACGCTACTTTCATTTCTATTTCGTATTTTAAGGAATGGAATCATAATGATATAAAGGTATATTATAATTCCAGGGTAATATCATGTATAATATCATAACTCCATCCTTTATACGTCCCACATATGGTATTTAACGAATCAAATCACATTGAGGGGGCGGTAGTCTGCACTTCCTTAAATGAAGATATCGCGTTTACCCATAATAGGAACCATAAAGGTATGCCCAAAATGAAAAATACAGAAACTTAAGGAAAACATAAAAATATTATATATCATATATAAATATAGTGTCATCTTAATGGACACCTTTAAAGGTGTTAAAATAATGTTGAACAATCATCGTTTCGGGAGGCATAAATTCACCATCCATGGAAACAGTATGTTCTTTAACCACTAGATGTAGGTGTGTGTAAGTGTAGCTCAAATCCTTCTTATAACAACATACTAATATATTGAATATACTGGAGTTTTTACAAAATAAATTAATAAAAGAGTTTAGGGGGGAAAATTAAACAAAAGGACTCAAGTGAAGACATTACCTTAAAATCGTGTAACTCCCTTTGTTTGAGCTCAAAGACTTCCTTGGGAAGACTTCTGCCCAATGTGAGTCTTCAAAGAGTAAGAGAGGGAAGTGGAGAGACAAAATGGGTAGGGTTGGGCCGATCCAAAGGCTTTGGGAGTGTGGGTAAGGTGGTAGAGGTGGGGGCCTTTTATAAGAGGAGAGGAGGGGAACTCATGGAAAGTAAAGAAATGTTACTTTATTTTAAAATGAATTTTGGATTCAAAAGGTCCCACATTGATATAATTCTAGGGTAAGGTGATAAGGGTTCGAAATCCACCCATCCAATAGGTTTTCGACATGTTTAGGTCATAGATTTTACATTATCATTTCATTTTATTTAAATCCTTTATTAATGAGGTAATCGTTGCGTCATCATGATGTCATAAATAATTTAATTTATTTAAAGTCTAAAAATTATAAAATAAATACTATGATTTAGGAAATCATTTTAGATTTCTAATGACTATTTATAATAAAAAATCTGACTTGTATAACCCCATTTAAAAATTGTTTTAGTAAAACATATCATGTTTGTGTTATTTTTACTTTATCATTAAATAAAATGTTATTTATGTCATTTCCCAACCAAAGTGGCTCCATGGGGTCCCCAAGTTGACCCATGGATTTTCTTGGTCGGCCATGACACATCCAATAAGGGTAGGACATGTGTCAAGCTCATCTCATATTATTAAAACATTACCTTAAACTACACTAATTACCTCTAATCGCGATTAAGAACTTAAAAGTTACTATTCACCAAAAAAATTATTTTAATCTCATTGAACCACATTTTACTTCTTAATGAAAACCACGTATGTCAGATTTTTGAAAATCAAATCATAGAAGAGACAAAGTTTCATTTAAACGAAAAATTTGTTTCTTTAACTACTACTTAGTGGTTTCACTATTCATCAAAATTGAAGTTGTTTAGAAAAATACCAAAACTTCACCCTAAGCTATATTTGATATTTTGAATTCAAAAACGATGTCTATTTTAAAATATTCAAATCATATAAGTAACATTAATTAATTTAATAATTAATTCCCAC